>KK115971.1:3115461-3133169 GCA_000611955.2 Stegodyphus mimosarum
TTATTTATTTATTTATTTATTTATTTTTTTTTTTGGTTTTTGTTTTTCAATAATCTTACATTTATGCAGGTTTATTTCTAAACTCTCAAAGCGTTTTCAAAATCCGTAACAAATATATTACGTAATCATTATCAAGTTTTTTTTACCCTAAAATAGGAAAGAATTAAAATTAGAGAAGCTGGGTGATGTTATAGCTGAAAGAAAAAATGATGATTACCCTTTTCAACAAAGCAATTATCGTTCTTACCACTATACAGACCATTATCGAGATCATTTGTGAAAATATCTAGGTCAGAATCTGTTACAAAGATAGGGATTACTTGCCAAAAATTTGGATTAAAATTTGCCACAAAGATAAAGAGTATTTGCTAGAATATCTGAATTAAAATTTGTCATTAATGAAAACATAATACAGAAGACGACGGCATGCTGCGTTAAATGTGTACCAGCTCAATCTACAGATGTCTCGTGCATGTAGGAATTTGTCAAGCATACTGTGTTTATGTTCCATTACCAATTAACCTTCAGGAACGTTACAACTTTGTCACCGATGCCATACGAGCATGAAATACTGACATATATGTTATGAGAGGAAATGAATTAATGCATGGAGGCACTAGCTCTAGTTTAATGTGTTAAAAAAAAGTTTAAATAAAAAGTTAGTTTTTCTCTAATTCAGTTTGATAAAATTTGACTTTCGGTTGGGAGGCAAATTTTTTATAAATTTTTCAAATATTTTACAGAGTGTTAAAAGAAGTACAATTATGATATGCATATATTCCATAGCTTCCATTACTCATTTCCTCATTTTCAAAGATTATGTTAGCTTTTGAAAGCTAATGAAAATTATTTGTGTTCGTAATAAACATAATTAATTAAAGACATTTATAGCACCGCAAATAAAGTGTTTCGCCACCGTGTTTCTTCTTAACCATATACATAAACGCTACTTATCACATTAAAAAAAAAAAACTGAAAGCTTTCAGATTTTACATTAGGCCCAAAGGAGCATTTTTTTTAACGATTTGTGCGTTACCTTTATTTATTAAATATGTTCTTCGCACTTAAACCATAAATTCAATTCAACAGCAATACCCAAAATATTTAAAAGAGAATTTAGAATTCCCGATACACAGTCTCGCGCGCTGGAGATAATCCCCCCCCCGTAGATTGTTGCTATTGTTCACTTTGGCATCGTTGAGTTTCTTAATCAAAAACTCATAAATGCTTTACCAAATATGAAATAGATAATAAAACGAATTCGAAATTCCAAACTTGGGGTTCCAGATGCCCATATGCGGGTGGAGACGTAGTTATTTAAAATTTGATGGTTCTATGTACCGTTGTTTTATCACGATGCGAGAAACATACATACATTTATGAAGATTCTTCATTATTTAATTTCTTTAAATGTAATACAGGGCGAAAATATTTGGTGGCAACAATTTAAAAAGTTATTCGCCATTTATAGAAAATCAATGCAATATGTCAAAACGAAATCTTCGGGGCTAACGACCTTTGGGCTTAAAAAAAAAGCTTTCAGATTTTACATTACGCCCAAAGGGCCCTTTTTTTAACTTTTGTGTGTTACCTTTATTTATTAAACATCATGTTCTTCGCATTTAAACCATTAAATTCAATTCAACAGCAATATAGCAAAATAATTTTAAAATGAGCATACCTTTAGAATTTTCGATAATTTTTTTTTTTTTCCCATACAGTGTTGCCATTGCTCGCTTTGAAATCGTTAAGTTTGTTAACCAAAAATTCGTTAAAGTATTACAATATAAGAAATTGATAATAAAACAAATTCCAAATTAGGGCTTACAGATGCCCATATTCGATGGAAGATTACGTTATTCAAAATTTGATAACTCTAGGTTGTTTTATCACAATGCGAGAAACATATATAGATTTATGCGGATTCTTCATTGTTTACTTTCTTTAACACAGGGCGATAACATTTGGTGGCAACAAATTTGAAAAGTGAAACGGACGTTTAAATTTTCAACCCCAAATGCCAAAGCGAATTTAATAGCCCTTCTGTGTTAACGCCCTTTGGGCTAAAAAGCAGAAAAATAAGAAAATAAAATGATAAACCAAAACAAACGTTATGGTGAAAAAAATAATAGCATAAAACGATAACCTGAAACAAATGTTCTGATAAAACAGTTCAGCAATTGCAGATTGCAAAAAAATTTTTTTTATTTAATTTTTTTAAATGATTAAGACTTAATTTTGCTGTGTGAAAACACTCGGGACAATCGTTATTTAAAATGAAAATTGAAATATTTTTACCACCTTAACCTCATTTGAATTCAACCAAAGCTCAATTCGTACCATTTGGAATCTTTGCTATACCTACTTAGTTTACACATCATGCGTGATTTGCATAAAAACATCTCATTAAAACTCATTTTTGACTTTTAGATAGAATCGTACGCTTTAATAGGGACGTGACGTCTGTTTACGTTCCTTTGTAACTGCTGAGTTGCTATTAATGAATCAAACTACAATTTTTTTTTTTTTTTAATTTTATTGCTAAATTTTTTTATTGTGAAAATTCTTGCTTGTACGGTCCCTTCAAAGAACTACATCAAGGCACCCTGCCCTTGTGGCCATTAACAGGTGTTAAAGGTAGTCCTTCTTGACACCTGCACAACATTTCATTAGACATGAGAACCACCAACTCCGTCCCGTATAGGAAGGCGGCAGGCATCTGTCTGCGGTTTCTTTCAAGCCAACCCCTCCTTATAGATCATTAGTTGGAAGGTTGTAATTACCTGGCCAGATAATGCAAATTTTAATTGTTCGTGAAACCGAGGAGAAATCTTCTTGCCATCCCTCCCCCTTCCGTTCAAGGAAAGATCGATTTTATTCTCTTTGATCGCTTAGAAAAAGGAAGGGGGCGAAGAAAAGGGTCGAAGGCTGGGCCAATAGGTTATTAGTTCAGGAATTTGTCTTATTTTTTACCTATTTGTTTGCACAAATTAAAGAATGGCTGGTGCTTTGTAATTTGGAATAGCTTTGAAGAAAATTCGGTGATCTGCAGAGGAAATGAATAGGCAGCTGCTTGTACATACTCTTTATGAAATAGTATTATGAAGTCTTTGCCAACAAAAGCAGGAAACAATATAGTTTTGAGGAGAGATGCGAAATCTAAATTGATCGCTTCTGGTACATGTCGCTTTGCAACAATTTAATTGCTATTTGAAATGCTAGTTGCCGTTTAAGATGTTACAGCCTTTTTTGCTATTATAAACTACAAGGAGTGTAAAAATTTTCCGTCGGAAAAATTAGAAAATAATGTATTAGGAAAAAGATACCGATATTCATGAATTGCAAGATCATATTGTACAATAAATTTCCTGAGAATTTGCAATAGCCTACGAATTTATTTATCTGTAAATAAATAGCTAAAGGCATAAAAAAGTAAGAAGTAGTTTGTTTCTTCCTCAAAATATTCTTTGTTATATGAGAATAAAAATAAAATCATGAAATGCCTATAATTTTATAAATATGTATATTCTCCTAATATAGTCTCTTAATTTCTGCGTTAGCATATAATTTCTGTATTAGCATATTTATATATTATCTTAATTTCTGCGTAAGCACTTCTGTTATTTTTTAAACAACAACAGAAATGATAACACGGTAATTACACAAATAAGACTTACAGTCATTTCATTTAAAGTATCCTTGAAAGTTTGATTTAAAATCCGTAGTTGTTAACAAATCCTCGATTTTATTATTAGTGACATATGAGCAAGAATATTGTGATAGCTAAATAAAGCGAATTTTTCATTTTAGTGGATTTAACCAAAAATGCGTAATTTGAAAAGATTTTTATGGAAGTTTTCTAAAAGAAGCATCATTAATTCAATGTTTGTAACTATTTGAAAGATCTAGCTTTTTATTTTGATGATTTGAAATTGATATTATACGATTTTGAGTTAAAACTTATTAAAAATACTCTCCTATTTTCCTTTTTTGAAAAGAAAATGTCAGCTATAATTATATTGCATTCATTTCCAGCACTGGGAAACTAAATGCAATCTTAACGAAGGTTAACCGATTCGAGTGAGCATCAAGTTGCTTAACTTTACAAACGCTAAACATATCGAAAACAACCAACATCAAACCGTATATCAAAAACAAATTTTTAAAATAATATAAAAAATAAAGGCTATTATAGTTTTAGTTGATTACTGAAATTTAACGAGGATAAGTAAAGGAAGAAGAAAGTAAGAAATAGGAGGAATATAATGATTTACATTATGAAGCATGAAATCTTGATAGAGTCGTAAATTATCAACCACAAGTATTCTAAAAAAATTCCTTCGAAACTGTTGATAATTAAACAATGAAAGACGTAAAAGCTGTAGCGGAACTTTCACCCTTTAAGATGCCGCACTTGACGAATAATAAGCACGCCGAATGCAACGCCGTTCTGTATTTCATGATAGGTCTTTTAGTTTGGTTACAATTAGCGCCGAAAGCTTCCATCTATCACATTTCAAAACATGCAACCACTTATTAGCTGGACAGCCTTTCCCAATCTGTTCCCTCCACGCTAGAAGTCGGCGAGTTGTTTAAAGCTACCGCAGAGGAAGCGTGCTACATAAATTACGCAAGTTCTCAGCCCATTAACGCGGTCCATTGGCTTCCGGATAAAGATCCTGAGAGTTTCTTTTCCCAGATCCGTCGCATATACAGTAATTCCGTGAGACCGTTGGGGGTAGATGAGATGTCGGCAAGTTCTAGGTGTCGGAAACTGGATTTAAGAACTTGGACACGGTTCAATGATAAGGGTTATTTGAGAATCGTTAACACATATGTTGCTCATAGTAGAAAAATTTGTGTTAGATTTTCTTAATAACAGTAAGGTTTCGTTGGAATTATTACATTTATCATAAGTTTATGCCCAGAGGACTTTATGTATTATGATATAAAGTCCTATGCACTTTACAAACTGCAAACTGATATACTAAAAATAGCAATTCTGATCTGTAAAGTAAACTTTCCAAATTCGAAAATAAGAATTGAAGGCAGGGGAATTGCTCTTATTTAAGCAGATTTCCTCCTAAAAAAGAATAAAATAGAATTAATCCAAATGCAATCATAAATTTAAATACTTTTCCTACTAAAAATGCTCCGCACAGATCAATATAATTTTTTTGCAGGAAATTGACGTACAGATACACATACGGGTATCGGCAAACCAAATCCTCCTAAAAACTGTAGGCAGAAGCCAGCAGAACTCTATATGTAAGTGTACAACTAATTCAGCACTGGAAGTTTTTTTACGCCGCTCGACACTCAATAAATGTAATTATATAAGATGAAAAATTAAACTTAAGGCATCTAAAGTTAAAAGTAAATTGGAGTCAAAGCAAGGTGATTCTTCAACAATATTAATAATTGCGTCCTTGTATAGGGGTTAAACATAAAATCAAAACATTTCAAAATAAAAATGATCATAGTAGTATAAACTCGAAAACTAACAGTGTAAAAAGGGAAAATATATACAAGATAATAAAAACAATAAAAATTAATCTCCCTTTATTGAAACTTTAATTCAGAACTCATCAGGGGAAAATGAATTAAAGCTTCATAAAAGTTGATTAATATGCTTCGAAAACGTGTTTCGTTCTTCCGGTAAATTTGAGAAAAAAAAAAAAAAAAACTTTATAAAAAAACAAAAAAAAAAAAAAAAAATTAAATATACCAGGAGTTTTTCCTACGCGCCTTAGAAAGACTTAAACAAAATGAAAGATAATATTATTTTAAATTGACTACAGAAAAACCAAAAAAATGGCCATTCGAAAAAAACCAAATTGGTCTAAAAATATTATATGCAAACCCGAAATTCAAACTTAAATATAGATCGCAAAATAAGAATACTTTAAACCAAATACTCGTTTAAGGCGGTCCCCCATTATGTTTAACAAACTTTTAATTCCAAGAAAATGAATAACTTTTCATAGAGATTGCATACAAAATCAAAGCAGAGCCTAAAAAAATATTATATAATTTATACGTCTTCAATAAGTTATATTTTGAATTTTCATCTCTCATCCTGTTTTTAATTGACCCACTTTTAAATGTTGTCTTATTATTAACAGATAATTTTTTTTATGGCAGTGTCAACTTTTTTTTTTAATTCCCGACGGCACGAGGATAAAAGAACATTTCATCACTGCGTCATTGAGAAGAATTTTAAGTAGTATCGGCTTGTATAAACGTAACTGAAAACATTAGTTTTATCGTTTATAAAATGGCGTCATTTAGCCACAAGCGTTACAAGAGCTATTTAAATCACGGTTTATCAAATATTCCTGTATTAAGAACAGAAAACAGATACAAGCAGAATGATACGACTAATGATTTCAACTTGAAGTATCAAAATGAGCCTTTTACGAGTTTTGATCCCTTAGAGCAGTGGTGGGGAAAGTGTGGCCTACGTGAGTTTCTTGTGCGGCATCAAGCTCTTATATTAATCATAGATTAATTATTGTATTATGTATTAATTATGCATTAATTATTGTATTAATTATTGTCTTATGTATTAATCATTGTATTATGTACTGATATTATTATTGTATTATGTATTGATATTATTATTGTATTATGTATTAGTTATTGTATTAATTATAGAGCTTACGACAGTTTGAAAGTTAATGGAATTAAACAACGAGAACATTTTGCTTCAGGAAAATCTTTGTCCAAAAATAACCATTTTGCAAGGCACTCTGGATAGAACAATTTCGATTGTCAACTATATTCGTGTAAATACAATGGATCATGGTGAATTTTGGCAAATGCTAAATTTAGACGAGGAAACGTTCAGTGTTAATATACCGTGCTACTACAAGATTCATTGGCTATCAACAGGACAGGTTTTGATAAAAATTTTAACTTTACGATGACAAATTTTAAACTTTTATCAAGAACACAGAAAACTATGCGATCTATCAAATGAAGCATTTTGCAGAAACATTGAATTTTCGTCTGATGTTATGGCAAAGCAAAACAATTTAAACATTTGTCAGCAAGGTAAAACGAAACATATATAATGTAGGATCGGTACTTACTGTATAGGGGCTTGAAATAACTAATTCTATTTATGAAAAACTCGAAAATTTAATGGAAGCATGAATAGTTTCTACAAACTACAAAATGATTACATGCGTTGAAGGAAATAGATGAGATTATTTACAGATGAGAAGAAGTAATCGTCTTTTACATTCAAACATCTTTCAATCGCGTCATCATCTTAATGGCGAAATGGTCTGTGTTCTTCATCGGAAGGAAAAAATTTGTTTTCACAGCTTGCCGCGTCATCCGATTATTAGCGATGATGCCATATATGAAATGTGGTACAAGATCCAAGCGTTTCGAAAAAAATTAACATTTTTCGAAACATTGCTTTCTTGCTCGGACATATCTGCAAAACACTTCTCGGAGCTAGCAAAAATGTAGCAATAAAACCTTCGATGAATATGTAGGTATCTTGGATTTTTTAATAGAAGAATATATTGAAAGGTTTTCAGATTTTGACGATCACACTTCTGCTATGAAACTGGCATTTGAACCACATTGATCCAAAGCTCCTACGGAACTACAAATGGAGTTATTTGAGTTGCGGGAAGAAGTATCCTCAAATCTCTTTTTGATGCTGAAAAGGGGCCCACAGAAATCTGAAAAAATGCTATCTATGTCTACAAGCACATGCACGCTGTTTACTTTCCTGCTCTGGAAGTACTTACTGCTGCAAGTCAATATTTTCTATCATGACAAAAACTATAAGTACTTTCAGAATGCAAATAACAGATGCTCATTTAGAGGATCTAGTACGGCTGCGCGTTATGAAGCTTGATCAAAGTATACAATTACTTTTAGGCAAGAAACAAATGCAAATATCCCACTAAATTAAATTTTCATCGGATTTTAACATTACTTTATATATTGTTGCTATGTTGGTTTTTTGTAACTTAATATTATTACTTTTCTATTGTTTTTCCTTATAATGTAATAAATTATTGAAAATTTATTTTTATTTGAAACATTATTTAAATGCATGCAGTTGCTTATTAAAGAATTATTAAAAATTAATGTTATAATAAGTTATTAGGCTTATGTGAATACAAAAATATTTTATATTGTAAATTTTTATGTTAATAAATGACTTGATTATTTTTTATTATTTCAGAATTTCAATATGGCCTCTTATGGTAGAAAGGTTCCTAACCTCTGCCTTAGAGGGTTTCTGGGAACTTATCAGAAGAATTCAATTACTCAGAAATTGAATGTCAGACAGGAACGGATGCAAATATGGAAAATGATCAAAATATTAATGAGGGCTTGTATCTATTCAGGCAAATTTTTACATTTTTCTGGGTTAAAATTTACTAGATTTGAAGTACTGCTTTACATTTTTCAATAAGTCGTGTATTAACTGGTATAGCTATAGCTGATTTAATTAAACGTCTTGCAGTCATTCATTCAACAATAAATATTTTTTATAACTATAACCCATGACTATCCAGGTTAAATAAGCAGGAAAAGCTAGGAATTCTTGAAGCAATAAACATGCATAAAAATACACCTCTTAATACAGAAGATATAATGTTTTGCATCGGCTGTCTCTGCTACAACTCCATCTCTCTTTAGGAAACGCTTGAAATAGTACAGGAATTTCCCGTGGTTAGTGTTTGCCATCATTAATAAGAAGTCTGTCCGCAATCTTTTTAGTGAGACTTGCGGGTGGTACTCGTAAGTGAGACATCCCATTTTTGAGATATTTCATCTATCTTGCTACTCTTTGAGCTCTTCTTTCAATAGTCTTTCGTTACCAGTTGAGAGATTGGTAGGAAGTAATCAATATTTAGTTTTCTTGAGGGGTCTTTCGCTCTTGTCTTTCACCAGCCGCCACGTTTCCTTCTGTGCCAACATGTCCTCTAATCCAGTTTAGACTGACTAGGCGAATCTTGAACTCCGTGTTGATCAGTTCATGTAGTGCTCGTATGAGGAGCGTTGATTTGCTACCGTTGAGCGCATATAGGACGCTCTGGCTATCCGAGAAAATGTGATGGGCTTTTTCTTTTCATTGAGGTAATTGTTAAGCTGACCGACTATTGAAAAGCTGCACCGACTTGATCTAGAGTTTTTGAGCCGTCTGTAAAGATCTCAATGCCGTAGCCTCTTGGGATCCCTTTTTGTCATTTTATCTTATTTGCCAATGCTGGATGACTTCTCATCAGAACTGAACGATCTTCGATCTCTGATCTTGAGATGAAGCTGTCCTCCAGCACCACGTTTTCTCTGTAATGAGTTAAACGGAACTTGTTTCATTCTTCGTTCGTTTTTGGATTTAGAGGAAGGGTTTCTGCCAGCACTTGAAGTGCTGTTGTCGATGTGGTTATAAACACTTTAGTTATACTTAGCAGCACTAGTCTTTCTGTTTGCAGCAATTTATTCGTAATCCTTACAGTTTTGTTATAGTGTCACCAGATGGGACAGCCATAGTGAATCAGTCTTTCGATAGCTCTTGAGTAGAGGTACTTCATTATTTTGCCCCTGAGGCCCCATTTATGAGCCATGAAGTTGTTGAAGCTATTTACTAGAGCATGGGTATGATTATTCATTTCTGTCAGACCTGGTATCCGTGTCAACTTTTTGTCCAGAACAAAACCCAAGTATTTGAAGGTATCTTTATTACGGATCGAAGTTTTCATCCATTTGAGCCTTCGTGGGTTGCGGACTAACTTTGTTCCTTTAGGGAACGTAATTATCTGGGTTTTCTCAGTAGTGAAGTTCAGTTTGACTTTTTGTTCCATGTCTCGATATCCAGAACTTCTAAAGCCTGTTTTGCCTTCTTTTCTATGGCTGTTCTGTTTCCACCACCAATAATGATCACAAAGTCGGTGCGCATAAGCTTACAGTTCTGAATCTTCTCCTAAGTCCAGATTTAGCGCTGTGGTCGCTATAATATTACACAGGATTGGGCCCAAATTGGATCCTTGGCGCGGTGTCCCTTGAAATAGGTCTTACTGAGTTCACTCCGTCTCAGTTATATGTCACTTCTCTGTCGCATAGATAATCCTTTAAGAAAAGGAAAATGTTCTTTGGACAATTCAGGTCTATTAGTGTAGCAAGTAGACCTGGCCACCACAGACTGTTGAAAGCCGACATCACATCCAGGTAGATCATACAGGTATGCCAGTTACGTCTATGATTCTCTTTGATAATTTTAATGAGATTGTCCACGGAATCGATAGTGCTTTTGGCAGGGGTGAATTCGTATTGTAGTGGATTCTGAAGGACGTTACTCAGAAGATAGTACGTAAGTCTTTAGGCCACTAATTTATCCAATATTTTGCTCCATGAAGAGAGGAGGCATATAGGACGATAGGCACGTGGTTCTTTTGGTAAAAGAACTAAATTTTCGTTCTTCCATTTGGAAAGAATCCCAGATTTAGGCAAGCATTCATAATGTATAGGAAATATTCTCTATTTACTATATACAGTTCTCCCACATATTCCAGTGTGATATTGTTTAGAACCGGTGCTCGCCTTGTATTGGCTGAAGTGATCACCGCGTTGATCTCTTCGTGGGAAAAACTGAGATCGTTTGGGGTGTCTGGTACTTGATTTGCCTTATCGCTCATCAGTTTATGACCTTCGTCGTCCGTGCTTGGGTCGTCATTCAGGAAGTGATGTTCTAAAATATAATTTATAGTTTCTTGAACATCTTTATTTAGAGTTCCATCTTATTTCTTAATTTGACAGAGTTGGAGCGGAGCTAGACTTTTACCCTTAGCAAATGTATAATAGGTGCCAAAGGGGAAAGCTGGTGACGGGTTTTTTAAGTAGTCATTCCAGGTAGCAAGTTTAGCATTGTAAATATTGCGCTTTTAGAGTGCTTCCTCTTTATTTATAAATTTGTCTTAGCCTCGCTCTTTCCTCGTCATTCTGCGTTTGGGATTGGTACCGCTTCCTCCCCGCTCTGACTTTCTTCCTCTGAATTGTGAGTGCCATATTCCACCATGGGTGGGTATTTGGATGAGAATGGTGATTTAGCCGCGTCCTTGAAAGCCTTATGCAAATCAGCAGTTGTCATACCTATAGTGTCTCTAATGGCTGCTGTAGAGTTGAGGATGGAACTTTGCTGAAAGCCTTCGGAGAGCTTTATCCGAAGGTCGATCTGATCGGTGAGAGCAACTTTTAGCCTTGAAGTAGAAGGACCCTTTAAAGAAACTTTTGGAATCCCGTACGTAATTTTTCAATGGTCGCTCAGAGTCGTCCTACCATCCACCATCCAGCTCTAGATTGGCAGGTTCCCACAATACCTGATGAAGGTGAGATCCATCGAGGATTTTCCTCGGTTAGAGGTACATGTGACTTCATTAGATTGTTACAGACTGTAACGCCTCTAGCAGCTAGGAAATTACATATTTGTATGCTCTAGCATCTGCATGAGATGATCTCCAAAGGGGTTGTTTTGTATTAAAGTCACCGGAAAGGATAATCGCGGTGTCTGCATATTTTCTGACGACTTGGTCCACGTCGTTCAGAATATCATCGAGTGGTTGGGAACAGTTCCCGAAATCAGTCGCTACGAAAAACTCTGTGTTATGGATCTCCAGAAGGGAGAGACTTGGGTTTGATCCTATTATGGCCGTTTTGGGATTGTTATTAGAGTAATATTTCCTGTATCTCATGAAGAAGCCTGCTATACTCCCTTTATGGCGCTTTTATAGTTTTACCCACGTCTAACGTGACTACTAGCTAGTATTCCTTATCAATGTTCTCACGGAGGCATCCCTTCCCTTAAGCAGATAATTCTAGCATGTTATACCCATAACCGAACATTTAACATAATTTGGCAAAATCTGATTTACGTTCTAAGAAGAGTTCAGATTTTTTTGTTCCTGCAGTAGATAGAAATGTGCTAGTTACTTAAGAGTATGCAACAGAATATTTTACTTGGAATAGATATGGAATTAGTAGAACTCAGATTATTTATAAAATGAGTTTTACAAATTATTTCAAACTTTTACATATTTTAATCTTATAATCTCCCTCCCTTAATTTTAAAATATATATATAGTTCGAAAAAATATTAATTTCTTTAAGTTACTTGAGCAGTGTTAATATTTCAGACCGTTTCTCTCCGTTTTAATTTTAAAAATGAAACTGAGCAAGCTGTTTTACAGTTTTATGCTTCTTATCAGCATTTTTTAAAGTAGACTAATACTGAATTTACTAACTTTTGACATAATTTCACTGCAATTAAATTAAATTAATTTCCTTAATTCATATTAAAGTATTAAAATTAATTTTCAGTTTGAAGCATGTATCAGGACTGAGTGTTCTGTGCATACTCTTTGCAAACATGGTGAATTATTTACAAGGGTTCTCCTCAAGTCCTGAACTGGAACAGTGAGCTGATAAAATGTTAGCTTTGTTCTGATGTAGGTATTGGGCTGGAAAATGACTGCACTTGAAAGGGATTTAAAATCCTCTTTTATTAAATCACTATTATTTACACTTCCCAACTCGGGAGGGGTACAGAAAGTAGAAGACCACACTTGGGTCGAACTTAATAATCAAATAAACTTAAACTAAATCTAAATAGCAATTAAATTAAACTTTGCTTCGCAGAGCACTTCGCGGAGTTTGGCCTCTAACTGAAAGGGTGCGTAGCAAGATATACTAATACTAGCGCACTTCAAGTTAATTCAATATGCAATCACGTATTAAGCACTATGGCTTATAAATTTTAACTGCTAGCTGGTCAGGCGAACGTCGAGCAGACTGACCGTGATCTGAGACTAAAGCTCTCTCACATTGAGAGGTTTCTATCTCTGGTTTAAATAGTACTTCGCTGTACTTCAAAATTAGCATAAACTGAAAACGTGCGCTTCTTCTGACGGGAAGTTGAAACAGAGAGGAGATAGAAAGATTTAAATTAAAATAAAACTTGGTTAGTTTAACTAAAACCTTACACATGTTAATTAAAGCCTATTGGAAGAGAAACAAGCCAATCTATAATTGAAAATTAAATCCTTTTACCTAAAAAAGCAATCTTGCACTGGCATATATTTCGAGTTCCAGTAACCTCGCAAGAGCGATCAGACATAGGTTCTCTTTTTCAGGAGCAAAAAAATTTTGCAAAAGTTATATATATTATTACATAGATTAGTGCGCAGACGGAAAATGTTTACGAAGAATTATTTTTTAATTTTCCAAAATGTTTTCGGGGAAAATTCAAAAAATTTGGGAAGAAGGGATTAAAAAATTAAAATTTTTTATATTAGAACAAAGAGGGAGTATTAAGAAAGAAAAATTTTACAATATAAACATGTTTTTGTTTCTCTGATTTTTGCAAAACCTTTTGCTTCTAAAAAAAGGCGAATGTTCAGATCGCTCTCAAAATTTGCACAGATTTATTCAAAATCTGAACCAATTTAAAGTTGATTCTTTTGTATAATTTTTATGCACTAATATGATCAAATTTCATTTCAATGACCGTGAGCATAAAATGGCTTCTGATTTGAGTTCCCGAGTTAGGAAAGGTCACATTCTCTACTGATGTCAAAAGTCTACATTATTTCTGAAGTATTCACTTTTTCCTAAAATTTCGTTGTCGCATACTATTTCAGATTCATTTAATTTATTATAATTTTGTGTCATACGTAATTAAGTTCTATTTTCGCACTATATTTATGTACTATTTTTCTGTGTATCATCACAAATCAGTTTATTCGGTTCTCTTCAACAGCTTTTAAGAAATCAATGTTTTGTGAAGGTAATTCTGCATATAATATATACAAACATATTTAGTAGCATAAACAGCAACTCAGTAACTAGAACTTTCTACGAAGAAAACTTGAGAATACACAGAAGAGGAAGCTAAATAGGCAATTTTCGCCTCTGGAATAGAGAACAAAATTTGCATTTGTATTGACGGTTGTACAAAGCACGTGTTCTGAATGTTATATTTTATAATTTATATGTAAATCTTCCAAATTAAATAATTAAATGATATTTCATTGATGTAATGTTTTGTTTTCAGCTTTTGCCTCTACCCCTGTTACATTTTCTGTGGAAGTCCTTGATGAAAGATATAAGAGAAAATTAAAATTTTGAGTGTATTGACTAAAATGTGTTTATAATAACCTGAAAATTTATTTTATTTAATTATGCCTTGAATTTCAAGCTAAAAATTTGTGACTTGGAACATATTTAACAGTGCAATCCTTTTTAAGCCGCCTGTGTTTCTATCACTACGTCGTATCAGTAGAAAAAATTCAGTAAGTGAGAAAATTATTAGATATTTCAGCCGATTCTCATTTTTGAACATCAAAGTAAGCGAAGCCAGAAAAGTCTCGAATATCTTATCTTCAAATATAGATGGATAAAATTGTTTTGCTTTCTGTAAACAGAAGATTTAATATTTATTATTAAGAGTACTTTTTTATTTGCTCTTTCACTTATCTCATTCTTTCCGTTTTTATTTATTTTAAATACTTTCACAGAAGTGTTTTTCAATTGCTTCTAGACTAACTTATTTGTGCGGATTTCATATTTGATTAAACTTTCACGTTCGCCAAAATTTCTGTTTATTGCACCTTAGATTTTTCTCAGAAACAGATTACAGCATTGACACTTAAGTGTCTGACCTTGGGTTCTGTTTTCAAGAGCAACACTGAAACGTGAATGATAAATGCCAAAAAATAGGATGCCGAAGGAACAGGTGTTCAGGTGAGGTTGCCTGGGCATAGCTCTAACCCATAGGAAAGTCTGCGATTTTCAGTCAGTTCTGATAGCATAAAGAAACGTTCAAAGCAAATATGTAGCATTTAAGCTTATAATTTTTTTCCTTTTTTTGGTAGAAAGGAGATGATGTTAGAAGTATGACACATCATCCAGAGCTTTGCAGAGCATTATTCCGTACTGTAGTCATGAGAATGAGTATGAGCTGGCGGAAGTGCAGGGTGAGAGATTGAAGGAGTTAAGAGTTTGTCAAACACTGGCCATTCGTTTAGATATGTTATAAAAAGTCAAATAAAGGCTTAAATTATTAAGAAAAATGCGTTTATTGCTTTTAAATTCAGTTAGCTTTCCCCGTTATTCTGTCGTCTTTGAAAATTAGGCTAAGTTGTAATTTGAAAAATGAAAACAAAAATAAATAAATTAAGATTTTATGGCATGCAGACGGGAACAGTCTAAAAATTGTTTCATCATTTACAAAAGAGGAGCTATTCGAAACTGACTTAACTGATTTAAGATATTTTCCTATACATTGGTCAGACCTGAAATAAAGTTTAAGGAATAATTCTAAAAACATAGCTAATTGCTTTCATGAGTAAATGATTTCATCTTATGTAAAACAGAATTCATTACTGGATTTATATAGCTGGTTCTTTGAACGTCCTAATTAACACACCTCCGTCTTCACATTTACTCTTAAGAAAAACTAGCGTTTAACTGCTTCAAGCAGAATTTCCACGTAATCATTTAATGTTAAAAATCCTCCTCCTCAGCCGGAATCCGGTAAAAAAGAATTAGGTTTTATTTTTATTAAACTCTTCCGCACACAATGCTTAAACGTTTTCATAAAATTCTGCACTTTGTTTTAAGAAGCTATGAAGCTGGTTAAGATCCATAATTAAGGAAATCGAGAGCTTAATCACCTTTCCGAAACTCACTCACCACTCTCGAAAATCATGTTTTCTGTCTCTTTATATACATGTACATATTACATATTACATATGCCCACTTATACGCTTCCGTACTACTCCATATCCACTGATTCAACACCTGAATATTCAGTTATATACAGAATAAAAGGAGTTACATATAGAATATGAGAAAAAAAGAGGACCAAAAACCATTTAAGTTTCAAAACACATACCAGGGGCAAACGGTCAAAGGCAAATGAAATAGAGGAACACAGTCGCACATAACACTGCTTTCTTAAAGTAATTGTAAACATGAATACTTGTGTATACGCTATTTACGAATACGTATTTTGGGCACCTGTGATAGAGGAGAAAAAGCAAATTTATTCATATTCAGCGCTTGGTAAAGCCTCCAGAAGCGGCGCCTCAACTCTTCGGGGCGTGCTTTCCATGTGTTGTTATATGACGGCTATTGGAGTTACCCTCCACTCGGTTTGGAAGACATGTAAGTTCCTTCACCGCTATTGGACAGTTGTTGCACCCCATAATTCGGCGATTCAACTTGTTCTAGAGGTTCTCGATAGCGTTCAAGTCTGGAATTTGGACAGATTAGTCCATTCCTTTCACCCCATTGTCACCATACGAACCCATGGTGGACCTGGCAACATGACAGCTGGCGATGTCGTCCTGAGAGTAAGATAGTTTCAATCCATAAAACTGCCACAAAACAGGAAACACGCTGTCATCAAAATAGTGTAGTAGTCGTCGGTGTTGTGCTTCTATGAATTTGCAACAAGGGTTCAGTCCATACTAGGAATATCTCCATATCATAATTCCACATCCTTCGAACTTTACTGTGGGCACAATGCATTCTGGCAGGAAGATGTTCTCCAGGCAGACGCCATACCCAGACCCTGCCAAGTAAAGGATGAACCCTGATTCGTTCCTTCAGAGAATGCATTTCCACTGATCAGTGGTCTACTGTCGTCGTGCTTTACACCACATTAACCGAGTAGCGCAGTTGGACTTATGGGAATCAGCACGATCATGAAGACAAAGCACATGTGCTTTCTTACGAATAGTATTCATTGAAACAACACTCTAGATTGTCTGCTGAAACTCCTCGAGCATGTGGGCCATCGACTGGGTGCGGTTCTTCCGTATTTCTGTGGAGAGCACCAGTCGGTCCCTATCTCCCAGTTTCGCGGGTCTACGGTCTCGAAGCACATTCCGATAATTACCGCTCACCTTCCATTTATGAATCACATGGGCCACTGTTGAATTTGGGTAATTCATCTCATTAGATATACACCCTCAAAATCGGCCATTTTTGTGATACCCGACGATTACAACTTTCTCGAAACCAGATAACTCTGCATTTCGTGGCATATTGCATGCCACTAAATCGAATGTTGTTTCCTACAAGATATTTAATGGTGGAGGGCGTGATGTACATCGAGATCACAGATATCGGCCTTTGCATGGGTGTCCAAATACTTATTACTAGATAGTGTATATAATTCAGATTTATGCAACCAACCAATGGCTAGGGAGAAAATAGTCCGTGAAACAGTTTCTGAGTGTTCTCATATTACAATCATTTCAAATAGTTGTTTCTTTCTTATTTTATATACCAGCTAGATGAGCCGCCCAGATGGTACAGTGGTTAGGGAAGCATACTGCGATAAAATAGGGCTCCAGTTTGAATCTCGGAGAAGGCCTATTTGTAAGTTGCTGTCTCTTCATAGGGGGTAACGGTGGCTCACCTATTAGGTGCTTAGTAATGGCCACGCCTATTTCAGCTAATGTCCGAAAAAGGGGGAAAAATATATCAACTAGATGAATGTAATTGAAGAGTGGGAATCACGACTGTTCAGAATCAGACAACATTTAACTCATCTTTCTTTGCTGCCTTGGTTACACCACATTAACCGAGCAGCGCAGTTGGACTTTGTGATCAAAGGCTTATGGGCATCAGCATATCATCAAAGGCTTATGGGCTTACAGGCACATACCTCT
>KK115971.1:3133200-3146456 GCA_000611955.2 Stegodyphus mimosarum
CGAATCTTATTTCTTCATCGTTAGCAACAACGCATTACGCAGTATATTACAAGTATTGAATTTTGCTCATTATTTCGTCATGTTCTGAGATTAATCATAATTTTTGTTAAATGCTTGAACAAAACGTTAGATAAGTGTAAATGAAATGCAGTAAAAATTATTAACATCATAAGTATAATTTAATATTCTATACAAGAAAGTCATGTGGTGACCACATCAAATTTTTTTATAGCAAAGCAAAGTCCTCAAAAAAAAGTGCGAACATCCTTAACATATATACGTTAAGAAAATTCTTCGCACTTAAAAGACGAACAGAGCATAATTTTTACTTTCGGCAAATACTGCTAATTTCTATGTAATATTCATTTCCGATCATGAATTGAATAAAAAAGAATAAATTTTAAACTAATGTAAAATTTGAGAATATTACTGCAATTTTTTGTATAAACATTAGGTCATTTTTTAATTAAATGGGCAATTCAAAGCTTATTCCTTTGTCTTAAGCTATTATTAGACATATAGTAAATTAACGCCATATGATTATTACAAATAACTTACATTACAAGTGAAGAAAAGAAAGCTTTACCATACTGATGAGTGAACTTATTAAATTTTACATTATAAACCTGAGCATCAAATCTTCAGAATGTTCCATAAAAAAATTTATTATTTTTTGAATTTTTCATATTTAGGTTTATTGTATTTATTACTGTTACATAACCTTAACCATTACATACAAGTGGTCACATTTGCAACCATTACATACAAGTTTCCGCAATATAGAATTACACACAAAAATTCAGTTCTGTGGATTCATTGTAAATTTGCATATTTCTACATCGTATGAAAGAAGCTATCTATCTAATCTAAAAGAAGAAAAGGTGAGGTTTTTCGCGCTAACATCGTTGACTCATCAGTGAGTATTGTGTGTAGAGTTTCTAGAGTGTAATATTTCGGATCGAGGTCATGGTTCTAGAGGAAATGAATTTCTTACAAAGATATCAGTTACAAATATCTTTGACCATAAACCATTAAACACAGTTGATAATTTCTGATCAATATGTAAAACTTCTTAAACCTCCTAATATTTCAAATTTTTTTGAGAAATTAAAAGCAGAAATTAGTTTTTTGTAAATTAAAATTTTTATTTTAGTTGTTTGAGCTTATCTTACGCAAGTATTTTTCAGTATGTAATGGCTGCTAATTCATACTAAATCCAGTATAATTACATATGCAAACAGAATCATAGCTGTTATGTGTTACTAATATATGCATAGCAGTCTATAGACTACACATTACAATCTAGTATCTTCATACTTGCTGATAGTATGTTCTGATAATTACTTAGAATATATGAAACTGCGGATAACAGCGAATATTTTATCAACTGTAGGACATTACTAGTATCAAATATAATTACAATAACTTATGTCGTAAATGCGTTACATACTGTGTTACTTAGTAACGGGAAGTGCAAGTGATTCAAGACTGATGATCCACTAGTAGCCGATTGAAAAAGATGCCTGAACATTTGTAGTTCGATAAGAGCAAATGGTACTGCTCTAAAGGGTTTTTTGTGACTTTCCCCATATGAAACATAAATACACAGTCCAGTCACATTAATGTGACCACCACGTACTTTCCATGTCAGAGTTAAATAACCAATCACAGAAGGCAGGTGGCAGCACAGTGCAGTTGAGCGTATATAAAGGGTGTGTGAGGGCTTCGGAAAACATTTCAATCGTTGGCGTAATGCAGAAACGAAGCGATTTATCCGACTTCCAAAAGGGCATGATCATTGGCTTTCGGGCCAAGGGTGGAAGCATTTCCGAAACGGCTGAGTTTGTGAACTGTTCGCGTGCCGCCGTGGTAAAAGTGTACCGTGCATGGCAAAATGGGACTGTCCAAAATCAGCGACGTGGCAAATGTGGTGCACCACGGGCCATAGATGACAGAGGCGAACGACGGTTGCGGAGATGCGTTCGGGCAGATAGACGGGCTACCGTTGAGCAACTGACCACCAAAATGAACCAAGGGGCTACCAAAAGTGTCTCCCAAAGTACTATTCAGCGAACATTGCTGCGTCTGGGCCTCCGAAGCAGACGCCTGGTTCGTGCACCTATGCTGACTGCTGTTCATCGACGGCGAAGGCTAGAATTTGCACGCCAGTACAGCAGCTGGACGTCCACTGAGTGGCGACAGGTTGCGTTTTCGGATGAATCGCGTTTTATGCTCCATCGGACAGATGGACGTTGGCGTATAAGGCGTGAAACCTCTGAAAGGAACCACCCTGCAACCATTGCCGGAACGGTCCAAGCTGGAGGCGGGAGCATTATGGTCTGGGGAATGTTTTCCTGGCATTCTCTAGGTTCACTGATCATTGTGGAAGGCACAATGGATCAATACAAGTACGCATCTGTCCTTGCGGACCATGTTCACCCCTACATGCGCATTGTTTTTCCTCAGGATGATGGCATCTTCCAGCAGGACAATGCGAGGTGCCATACAGCTGCCAGTGTACGTGCGTGGTTCGAAGAGCACCAGGATGAGTTTACCGTCCTCCGCTGGCCAGCAAACTCACCTGACTTAAACCCAATCGAGCATCTGTGGGACCATCTCGATCGAGTTGTTCGCGCCATGGATCCTCAACCGCGTAATCTAGCGCAGCTGGCCACGGCATTAGAGTCGGCATGGCTCAACATCCCAGAGAACACCTTCAGGGACCTATGTGACTCTCTTCCTGCACGTCTCGCAGCAGTCCGCTCTGCGAAAGGTGGTTATTCTGGCTTTTGACAGATGGTCACATTAATGTGACTGGACTATGTACTTGAGCTAATTTTAATTAGAAAGTTCCCTATGAAAGCATCGCTTCCCTGACAGATAGCCTCCGAAAACTTTGCCTTGATTAAAATCAAACCGCCATCCAAACAAACTGATGAACCGAGTTTCAAATGATTTTATTTCTAACGTTTGAGAGTACAGAAAGAGCACTAATACGTGACATGAAAGGAAAACTATTTAAGTTTTAACTATGTGTGTTTTCTGTGACTTATTTACACGTAAATACTCGTGCACGAATTACTAAAAAAAAGAAAGAAAGAAAGAAAAGTTTACCATATTTTTGCCGCAACATATGCTTTGTGTTAACATTGAGAATTTTTAGATTATGTACGCATGTGGACTGTTTTACATTAAAGGATAACGCAAGCTATCAAATCTAACCCCAACGCAAGAAGTCAGGTATAAGAAGGTATAAGATACAGTAGCATAACAGACTCTACTGCCAAAAACTAGTCAGTCCTCGGGTCTGCTGCTGCGAATGATCCAACACACACACACACACACAAAAAAAAAAGTTAAGAACATATAATTACTATTTTCATAAGTCTATAAAATTACAGATCTTCTTTTCCCTTCATGAATTAATTGTAAAAGAACTGGAATTGTACTCATTTGAAATCAAGTCAGTCATTTTGTAAAATCTCTCATGAACTTCACATTACATTCCCTTCCTCTATTTCTCATTCATTCATTTAATTCTTCGCGGCAAGGCAAAAATACATGAAACCTCAAAATATCTTCATTAAAAATTTTTAAAAATATAGAAAAAGATAAAACACCAAATACAGTTAAAACAATTAAAAAAATTGCAAAATTTACAATTAAAAATTAGAGTTTCTATGCAAAAACAAGCATTTCGGCCAGCGAGACAGGAGGCAGATTTTTCGGTGCCCAAAATTGAAAGCTTATTTTTGGTCCCACTCGGCAAAAAGACACAGAAGGGGCAGAAAGTGACTTAATTCATTATTCTGCCAAGTTTCAAATGTAAAAAAAATATGGCTGCTATGGTACAAAGTTAGACTTAGCCGCACTTAAACAACTTTTACATTGTTGATGATTCTACGACTATTGCATGCAGATTAACTAAAGTTATAAAAACCTTAACCGAAAGATAAAAACAATATAATTCAATCTTTTTTAAAGCAAAAAATGCACAGGACAGGACAGGAACAAGTACAGGGGGCACCATATCATCGCTATGAGCAAAAATGGTATTGCCCCGGTGTACTACCTTTCCGTATTTATTGAGAATTAAAGGTGATATGCAGTCATACAGATGTTATACATCTCGATATACAGAGGTGCATATTGTTACAGTTGGTGATGGTAATGTTTATAGGTAGGTGAGTTACAATAAAGTTTGTAATAATAAATAGCTACAATATCATGAGTTGGAGGTAAGGCACAGATATGAATGAAGATTGAAGGCAATTTGGTGGAGATAACAATGGCACTCTGAAATAATTGCAGAATGAGAGGATTATAAGAATAAGGGTGGCACGTATTCAGTCCTTGTTTGTGGAGGTAGTCGATGATGTTCTTTATCTGACTAAACGTTTTTCGGTGCTTGATTAGAAATCGCCTGAATTCCAGACCTGGGTTGCCTGGATGACGGATATGGTGAACAGACGTTATTGGACAGTTGAAGATGTAGTGCTCTGGGTCTCCGATGCTTCCGCATATACATCTGTCAGAGGAGGCTTTGTTTCTGTTGTAGAAGTAGAGTGGAAATGGGCCGTGGCCCGAGATATACTGGGAAAGGAAGTAGGATGAAAAAGTGATGTTTTCATCTACTTTAGGGAGGAATTCATATGTTCGTCTTCCTTGTTCTCCGTGGTCTCATTGATGTTGCCATTGTGCGGTTGCAAGTTGTTTCAGCTTGCATTTCAATGCTGGCAAAAAATGCACAATCTACAAACATATAAGAATAAAGAAACTGGACTCACTGAGCCGAGTAACAGAGTGGACATATATATATATGTACTTTTGGTGCGGCCGATTGACACTCATCATTTGGTACTCATCTACATGTCATACAAGTCCTATGTACAAAATTTCAACGTTCTGAGGCTACTCGGTTTTGAGTTATGTGAGATATATACATACATACGTACGTACAGACATCATGAAAAAACACCTTCTGAATCCATTTTAAATCAGTTTTATAATTTTTTGGGGGGAAAAAGAGTCTATTATATTCTGTCCTTACGTACAGATGTCACGCAAAAACATCGTTAAATAGCATTCCATAGCGGTCAAAGTGGATATTTTCATTGGAATATGATACCCGAAATTTTTCGCGATTACAATACTTCCTTTTTACTTCCTACAACGAAGTAAAAATACTGTAAAAGCCATGATTTTTCGGTATCTGAAGTAAAGATAGATAATATTGTCAACGAGAAAGAAAAAAGAAACCGTCAAAGTTTAGCTTCAAGGAGAAAAATTATTCAAAATACACATAAAAGGAAAATGTGGAATGTTTCGAATGTTGCAAAGGTAATAACTTTAATGTGAAAAGTAAATCTTCGAAGTCAAAGGACAGTTGCATAATCATTAAAATGCTCAGTGTCGACTGTAAACAAAGTGATAATGTTGATTTGGATCTTAAAAAGACGAAAAAATGGAATGTGCACCGTCATTCTCCATGTCATATCGCGGAATGCAGAACGAGCTGCAGAATTCTCTATGAGAAACAATTATTCGGATAAAAATGAACAAAATGTTGTCACAATAGCTAAATCTTGTGCATATTTAAATGACCGCAATAAAAAGAGATCCATTTATTATCATCTGAGAGAAGAAAAAAATCTTAGAACATGGTTCAAAGAATCTAAAGGAAATTTTTCAAAAAGAATTATGATTGTTGTCGATTTGTGATATAACGATAAAAATTCAAGAGAATACAGAAAACTCTTAAAGTCAACTCTACATATTATCAGGAACATGTATCAGATAAAGTAACCCTATAAATTAATCAGGTGATATTAGTCCTCATTATAGTTATAATCAATTCAAATATTCAATTATCAATCACTGAATTATTAATCCTAATGTCGCAATGAACTAAAGCAATGCCTTCTTGCATTCTTATGTTGCAGTTTATTAGTAAATCTAATTGGAAAACTCAGCTTCGGTTCGCGGACGGATTTTATTGTTCTTTAAACTGATGATTTGCGGAGGTGTAATGGTCATTAGCATTTGTCAAGCAAATTTTCTGTTGCTTGTTTTGTTACTTCTTAAATTAGTACTTAATCAGTTTGTGGGCGTAAATTTACTGTCTGAAACCTGCATATAAATTTCTGCCCGTTTTTAACTTTTACTCCGTATCTAAGAGATTATCATCTCATTCTTCAAAGAAATCACGGCACAACTCTTCTTAGTAAAACAGATCCTCTTAAATTAGATGGGGAAATGAAGACTTAAATGAGAATGTTCTTTCAAATTTAGATGCAATGCGGTAATGCAATACGCTTAGGAACTAAGCAGCCACTATCCATTTATAAAATATGATCTCAGTGCTGCGGTATTGGTGACAACAACAACCCGGATTTTAAGTGAGAAAATAGCCATTTATTCGTCACCTTCATGCATTTACCAAACCGCAGGATAGTAGTATGGTTATCTTGCCCTCTGACACATCGCAATAGAGTAGAGGCGCACATTTCAGGAGTGGCCACAGAGTAATGGAAACTCGTTCTTCACGCAGCGATGACCCGCGCCCTGTTCAATTAATCCCGGGCTGTAATTCAAGATATCCTATTTGTCCTCTGTTTTCGCCAGGTACTGAAAGGATGCCTCCTCACTTTGTGAAAAGGGACAGTGGTCGTTGAGAAAGGTACTTTTCGGACACCCACCGAGCAAGCGTTGGGAAACGAGATTGCACATCGATAAGGTAATCTCCAAGGCACGGAATGCCTGCGCTCACTTCTCGTTGCTGACGGGGAGTATTTTACGAGCAGGATCTTTATTTTTAAGTCGGATTCCAATACATTGGATTATATATAAATTAAAAATAAACATTAAGTGCACGCAAATTTTTAGTTCATTCAAAAATAATATGATCAAGCGCTAAAGCAGCTTACTTAAATCACATAAATAAATAAATCCTACATCCAAACACCAAGAAAAAAATTTTGAAAACTTTAAAATGCATAAATATATAAAAATACTAAGACAATTAAAATAAAAAGTAAAAAATCTGATGTATATGTTACCGTGAAAGACCGAAATTGGAGAATGTCGACTTTCACCGGAGAATGTCAACATTCGCCAAATACGTCGGTGAAAGATCGAATATTGCATTACATTCTTGTACATTCGGACCCTCGCCGGTGTATGTTGACTATCACAGATATGCTCTGGTGTAGGGGTCGAAAAGAGAGGCGACTGGCTGTTTCCTATAAATGCAATTGTAAAAGCAAGGGCCTCTTGTGCAATTCAAAGTGTCATAATAGTTTAAGTTGTTGCAATTAATCAGATTTGAATCATATAATTTAGTAAGTTTTTTATTACTATTATTTTATTTTCTCATTTAGAACGTACTGTATAATTAAGTAAGTCTTTCAGCTTCTATTATTTTCCTTTCTCATTTTAAATGTTTTGTGTGTGTGTGTTTTAAGTACTTGTGTGTTTTTTCATGACTGTATTACGGAGAAGAAAATATAATATTCTCATATATTCAACATTCACCATTAGTACATGGTGAATATCGACATTCACTGGTGTAATTCAGAAATAAGAGTATTTGGAAAATATTTCGGACATACACCAAGCGACTATGTGAATGTTGACATTCAGCGGTGAAAGTCGACATTCTCCAGATTTCGGTGTTTCACCGTAACATATACACCACATAACTTCCTTGTACGAAATATTAAATCATACGCATTTTTTTCTTGAATTTCATTTAAACTTATTGGATTGAATTAAATCTACTTCGTCGATAACGCATAAACCACAATAGAACAAATTCACTCTTTAAAATTTACTATATTTGTTTACCATAGTGACACTATGGCGCTAGGTTCACTTAACAGTGTTACATCTCATTCATTTTATAACTCAGAACGCATAAAAATTATTGTATCATCTGAAGAATTATCTAATCGTTGCCACATGCTCTATTCAAATACTATGACGATAAATAAAGCTAAAATAATAAATCTAAAACGATGTATAAAATAAATTAAACAAACAGAAAAAAAAAAGGGGGGAACAGTTTTTCACAGACAATCCAGTACTTCTCATTCAATTAATTCAGTTCTCACTTCGCGACAAGGCAAAAATGCATAACAGCTCAAAATATCTATATTAAAAATCTTACACACTTATTTCCTCAAATAAATTCCAGAATGGATTAAGCGTGATTTAATTCGCAAATAATAAAAGAAGGCGTTACCTTTGTTTTTGCGAAGCTTAGTTTCTCTAGATCGGCAACAAATCCACTATTCTGCTAAGTTTCAAATGTAAACAAATATGTCTGCTATGGTAAAAATAATTAGGCTTAGCCGCATTTAAACAACAAACTAATTCTACAAATATTGCATACAAATTTACTAAAGGCATAAAAACCTTAACTGGAAGAAAAGAACAAAACAATTCAATCATTTTTAAAGCAAAAAAATGCACAATTTACGAATATATGAGAATAAAAATACTGAGTTCATTGAGCCGAGTAACAGAGTGGGTACATATAAATATATATACATACTTTTGGTGCGGCCGATTGCAGCCAAAAGGGAGGCACACATCTACATGTCATAGGAGTCCTATGTTCAAAATTTCAACGTTCTGAGGCTACTCGTTTTTGAGTTATAAGAGATACATACATATATACGTACGTACAGACACCATGAAAAAAAAACACTCCTGAATTCATTTTAAATCAGTTTTATAATTCGTTTGGGGAAATAGAGCTCTTTGTTCTATCCTTACGTACAGATGAGATGTCACGCAAAAACATCGTTAAAGCGGTCAAAATGGATATTTTCGTTGAAGTATGGTACCCGGAATTTTTGGTGATTACAATACTTCCCTTACTTCGCACAAGGAAGAAAAAATTATGCAAATAAATTACGTTGCACGGATAAGAAAAGCTACTATTTGTAAAGATTTTTTGAAAACTTTGTTTTTTAGCACTGATAGCTTTTTCTTCCCAATTTTGGCCTGTGAATTTCTTTTCAAAAATCTATATAAATAATTGCTTATATTATTGGTGCAAAGCAATTTATTTTCCCAGTTCCTTTATTTTCTATTTTAATTATCATAGTAATTTTTATTTTTTTTAAGGTTTTTCAAATTTTATTTAAATTTAAGGTAAATTTTCCTTGGTCTTTGGAATTACGTACTTTATTTATGTAAACTGGTTTATAAAAAAGAGAGAGAGAAGTTTCTGTTTACACAAGTAAAACTCCAATTATCTGAATCTCAAATATTCGGAACAGTAATTATGATTACCCTAAATATCTGGAACTCTAATTATCCGAATCCAAATATCTGGAAATTTAAATAATCTGGGCCTCAAATGTTCAGAAACTCAGTTATCTTGATTCCTTATTCTTCTCTTCAGGCTGAACTTAACTAAGTTTGTTGCTACTTTATTTGCATGTTTACAATTGTTTTACTGATTTATTGCATAAAAAATGGCTTTCGCCTTAAAATTATACATTAGTTACAAATTTATTACGAATTGCATAAAAATCTAGATCTTTATGCTAAAGATCATTCTATCAGTTTTATTAATTATTCCACAAAAATATTATTTTAGTTAATTTTAGTTGAATTTAAGCTAGTTTAAATTAATTTTAGTTTTAGTTTAGATATAGGTCATGCGTTTTGTTTTACTTAAGTAAAGAAATAATTTAGTAATTTTTCTGTTTAAGTTTAGACGCGTATAAATAAAAACAAGATTTTGTGATTAGTTTTAGAGTTTGAGTAAGTAAAATTTTTTCGTTGTTTTAATTAAGTTGAAATTGAAATGAGTAGAATATTATTTAGTATTTTATGAGTAGTACAACTTTTTATTGTTATGAACTCAGGTCTCATAGCATTCGTTTTAGCACAGATTAATAGTATATATTTATAAAATATATTAACTTACTTATTTGAATAATAATTAACAAAATAATTTAAAATGTTAAAATAAGCTTCCAAACAAATTCTAAAAGAGACAAGCAAAAGTAGATCAAAATATTTGAATACCTGTTACAGTAAGATAATTAATTAATTTCTTATTACGGTTAAGAACATAGAGCTGCTTGCATTAGATGCAATGCCCTAACAGCTCCTGGGGGGGGGGAATGTACGTCTAAAAAAAAACAGGTATGTAATCCATTTCGCCCGACACCGCAATCCAATCAGAAACTTCAGTTATTCAGTGTATTTATCTTTTCATTCATAGTTTACACTTAGTTATCAAAATATAATTAAACCATTTAGTTGTAGGATTTATTAAAACAGTTTCCCTGCAATTTAGTAATAAAAATATATTTGAGACAACTGCGTTTCGTTCGTTTTATTTGATTACGGCAAAGTACTCAAAGGCTATGTACCTAAGGGAAGGAATGTCTTCGTAAAGCGACTTTCTAAGAGAAACTTGCTCGTGTATATATATGGGCAGATTACTCATGGGGAAAATTACGAAAATGCTCATGCAGCCAGCCCGTTTCACGGGATTCAAACCCCAAACTAAAATACCATTGTCAAGTAACTCTACTACTCAGTCGTTGGTGGGCCTTGAGCAATAACAAATGCACTTTGAAGTAGCTTAGCAGTAGAAAGAAAAAGCATTACAAAATCAAATTACCTGATAAAGGCAACAAATTAGCATTAATTAAGATTAAATTATTAGATGCTTAAGCAGTTAAAATTGCTTGTACCCATCTAATCATTAAACGCCAAACTTCAAAACCAGATATGATATTTGGCAGAGCAGGATTAATAATTTAATTAAAAACTGCATATTTGTTTTGGAGGAGGAGTATATAAGATATTTTTTTCCTCCTTTCTGCACGTCTTTGTAGTGTAACGGTAGCACACACGGCGCGTATTCGAGAGGTCCAGGTTCGAGTCCCGGCGACGGCATATCTCATTTTTCGTCCTCCAGAATCAAAATAACCTAATGACTCTACAGTGGCCCCGAACTCAAAGATGATGGATATTGATTCTTGACCACCAGGATTTTATGATTGGGACCCCTAATCCTCAGTGGCCTTTTAAAAGGACAGTATATAAGGTAGCTTCTCCCTCCTTTCTGCATGCCTTTGTAGTTTGATAGCACACTCGGCTCGTATTCGAGAGGTCCAGGTTCAAGTCTCGGCGAGGGCATCAAAAAATCTAATGACTCTTCATGTCTATGCTGTTTAATGTCTTTTGCATACAGATAAAGACCCTACGGTGTTTCGATGTCAAACCTGTACCACGTCGATCTTATATCATATCAACGGTATGCGGATGTCAAATTTATCCAGTGTAGATCTACTATACTTGTGATGAAACTGTGCATGTGATGAATATGTATTAATGCTCTTATTCACCATTACAGTATTATCAAAAAAAAATTCTTAGTGTCAATCCGTACGCCAGTAATTAGTGTCTTTGTATGTCGATATGTATCCTAAAGCGGGCTGACGTTTCGCAGTGTCGATTGATTCTACGCAGTGACAATCCTGTGAATGCAAGCCGTGAATCCTTTTGCGGCAACCACTTCCGTAAAGCGGACTTTCTCTGAAAATTGTGAGTATTTCTGAGAATATAATAAAAATCCGTATTCGGTATAACCTTTCAATGGCGATCATTAACAAGTCAAAAGTAAAATTAAACAAAAATCCAGACATTAGGTGATTTTTCAAAATATTCTGTTCTTTGTTTCACTTGTTTTAGGCAATTCTCTCTTTTTCAAAGAAAGAAAAATGCATCTCGTTACCTGACGCCTTCGAAACCCATAGCATTCATAAAACAAATACTAATCTATGATTAGATTTTTGTTTAATTTTATTTTTATTTGTTCTTATAATCTGGCTTGCAAGTATGAGGTTCGGTTGTCGTATTTCTTTTAGCTGTGCGTTGTATTCACTGCCATACTTCAGAAATGTTTTAGTGTTTTTTTATTTTAACTATTGACAAATCAAATCACATTCTGAAATCGCTAAAGAAAATTGTTTCTTCTCCCTTGTCTGACTTTTCAATGCAATCAGCTCAAACAGCACATATCGTATCAATAACTCCTTTTGATATAAAAAAGCATGAAAATATTAATAAATAGAACTAGTTTAAAGATCCAAAAATTTCTTTTACTGCATTAACAAGTAGGGTATTATTAAAATTCAAAGATCAGTTGAGACGGAGATTATCAACACTTTTTGTCGTAGACGAGCGCTATATTATGCTTGTCCTAAAACAAATTGCTATTTCTTTCTATATTGCTATTCATTATAATAGGTTAAAATTCACTCTTTAGAAGATCTCCGAAATGTCAACAACTCTTACGTTATGAAAATATACTGATACAATTTTCAATATTAATTTAAGATATTCAGAAGCAGAAACCCAGTGAAATCAACATGAGTTGAAAACAGAGCAAATGCAATGGTATAATTTCGAGTAGTATCACAATAATTTAGTATAAGATGTAATAATAACAAAACGTTGCTACGAATGAAAATTTTGCATATGTCAAATGGGCATCAAATTAAGAGCATATGATTCCTTTTCAAAAGTATACTATCTTATTTCTAGATGTAGAAGAAGAAAGTTTATAAATGCAGTAACGTAGTAGTAAAAATCAAATAGAAATTTTATCCATCAGTTAGTGCTTTCACTGGCGAAATAATATGAGGTGACGATGTTTACTTATATTTGTGCATATTAGATGTCTTTCATATTATATATGCTCTAAGCATTTTATTGACGGATGTGTGGGGCAATACAAGTCAGACTGCACTTGAAGATATTTGAAATATATCATCCCGATTTGTTAATAAAAGTTTCTTTTTGTAAATCAAACATTTTCTCAAAAAATTACATCTTTCTCCAGGTTAAAAATCTTATATAAGGATATTAGAAAGAGAGGAGAGATTTCGGAATATTCCAAACTGGACAGAGTTTCAAATCCGACTAGTGGTTGCAAGGAAATGTTCTTCAGGACAATGGAGGTCCGTTGTCAGACAGAATTGTTGACGGGAGACGCTTCATTCCTGTGTTATTTGGTACATTATTGTTAAATCTTTGAGTTCTTAGCAGTTTACTGAAGGCTAGAATTCGATCAGCACATTAGGTGGCACATGAAAGCTTTTCCTTTGGAAAAATTAAAATTTACATCTATTTAAAATCTTTCTGAAAAAAAAAAGTGTCATTTAATCAAGAGCAGTTAAAAAAAAGGTATGTTCATTCTTTTTTTTTTTTTTTTTTTTTTT
>KK115971.1:3149145-3161011 GCA_000611955.2 Stegodyphus mimosarum
TAAAATTTTGCGTTTTAAAGTATTTTTTTTTTCCCAAGGAAGTAAAAGGATTGTTTGCAGCATTGATAGCTCTGGCTATCTTCGTATAAAATTACATCAATCCCAATCATAACTAATACATTGATAAAAGACGCATACGATCATCTTTCTTAAACTCAAGTATTGCTCGCGGAAACCAATCCTTTTCTTATCTATGTAACTATGACTTATTTTCTGTTTCTTTGTAATATCTTATTATTATCATTCCCATACTATCTAATAAAAAGGACAAATAACTCTAGAAAGTAACAGCATGATAAACTGGGTTTTCGCAAACAGTTTATGAAAATGTATAGAAGCCTTTCTGATAACAGCTATCAACATCTGAAATCATTCCATGATCATCCAAGCCAAGCAATCTAAATATCCAATTTTTTCAAGCAAAAGTAACTAATTGCATTCCCTTTCCTGTTCATTATGACGGGCAGGTTGCACACTTCCTACCCTTGCTTAAGATCCAATGATCGAAAATTGGAGATTTGCATAGAAAACATAAAAAAAATCAAATGCAAACTATTAAGGTGATAACAGAAATTTATGTCATATTCCACGCATAACTGACATCACTTCGTAGAAATCGCTGTGCTAGTAGATAAACTGAGAATTTTCGAGATAATAGAAGAATTATCTTATCAACAAATAGAATTTGTAATGTTCTCAAATTACGAAATAATATCGCTAGAGGTTTATGACCTGAGTCCTGTAACTTTCATTCAACGCAATGCATTTGCAATTTAAGAGAACCCCCTCAAGTTGTAGTGATTATTCACGGCGGGTGGGGAGCATGAGATGGCAGCTCATGTTGTCGTTTTTACAGTGGCCTTCACGCCGGACAAAGACAACTCTCGCTTTTCATTTCTTTCTCCTTAATTCTCAAGTCTTTCACTTTCCTATGAGTAACCCCAGAGGTTATTCTGTTGCCTGATCAGTTGGGCAATGCTAAGAAGATGCATTTCTCTCCCTCTCTATGTCACTCCTGAAGTCATAAGAGTTAAAATTAGGTATTCTGTTTCGAAAATGTGTAGAATGAATAACTTTCAGTTAAACCATACTTCAGATTGAAATTTTATTTCTGTAAACATATATTATTATTCTAGTTATGCAAGCTTATGTTAGTGCAGGAAAATATTGTCATGTTCAGGCTCTGACCGTCCATGGATCTTTATAGCCATTCACACTGCAAAGGCTATCAGACGTTCTCTAGAGGGGAAATGAAAATGCGGAAAAACAGTTATGCTTTCGCGAACAACACTTCTCATACACTTTCCAATACACTTCTCATAGCGACTATTTTCTGTACACAACCATCATTAAAAGTTACCAATATTTATTTGAAACCCTATAAATCAACACTATTATTGAATGTCACCTTCGTAAGCAGAAAACTTCAACAAAAAAAATAAAATTTTCTGAAACAGTAGGTGATTTTGTTTTAGACAGATTTCACAATAGTTACATGGCTTAGTCTCCGACTCGCCAAATAAATATTGTGAAATTAGGCTGAGTACTCATGGCAATTTAATTTTATGCCTTTTCGGAATCATAATTTGTTGTGCAATTATTTGTTGTAATATTAGCTACAAAGATTGCCTGTTTGTATAGTGGTTAGCAGAGCTGGCTGCCGTACCGCTAGGCAAATGTTCGAATCTCGGAGAAAGCATAGATGTTTCTAAGTGCATAGATATATGAGGTATGTGGTCATTCAAAATACTAACAAGCAAAAATTTCTCTCCAGAAACTTATTTGTACGAAAAGGGGGGGTGTAGAAACTCACAGATTCGTTTTCTGAGGTGTTCTTCATCAAAACTAGAACAGAATTTCTCCGTTCTTGCAGACGTAAAATCTGTCGCCCTCTGTGGTGCATCTTCAGCAACGTTCTCTGTAACGGCACGGCTAAATGACGGACAAGTTCCACATTTGCTGGTAAATGCTTAACTAGTAAAGTGTCCGACCGTTGAAAGGAACGTAATATCTGGTTGTAACGAAAGTTTTCAGCTAAAAAAATCTCATAATAAGGTTAGAGAGATGAAAGCCGTAACTTAGTGCGGGCAGTAATCACCACCCAAATCTATGATTTTCTGCCAAAGTATTGGTAGTTTTACAAAGGTTTCGGCCCAGAAACTTGGAAGCCGCGAGTCCAAAAACAGATCAACCTCATTTCGGACGTCTTGTGAAGAACAGAAGAAAGCACCAGTAAGATGTAGGTGCAGTTGTGAAAAAAGCAGAAGTCCGAAGGAGCGACGTCGGGGCTATGTGCTGGACGTGGCAAAATATCCCATTCGTGTCCGTACAGAATCCGGCCGGTGAACGCAGACACATCTGGTCTTGCATTATCTTGATGGAACATTACATTTTTGCGCTGGAACGCATCTTTCCTTGAGAGCATCGTCAACACAGACTAGTACCTCGTTGTACACCTTACTGTCGATGGATTTACATTTTTCCAGATACTCTTTATGGATAATCCCACCTGAACTTGTACGTCAAGTTTATGAGATGCATAGCACAACAAATGGTCATGGCACTAAAGTCCTTAGCAAGTTCTCGAGTGATTGCATAGTAATCTAAATTTATGCATAGTAAATGCATAGTCCGTTTTTCCAAAAGTTCTAGTAGGCGGGCCTCATCAACATCACTAGGTCGGCCAGAGCTCTCTGCTTCTTGAATGTCACAGTCCTGGTTTTGGAACTTTCGGTACCAAATCTTCACAATGGCATAGGATGCAATATTATTACCTAAAGCTGTGCACATGATTTGATGACATTCTGTAGCTGACTTTTTGAAACAGAATTGGAAGTAAATAATGGTTCTAATCTGATAACGTGATGGTTCCATTTCAGGTACTTAATGATAACGATATTTTTTTACAAATTTCCCAACCCAGTGTTCTACAGCAAGTTTCTTTCTTTCAAATGCCAAAAATCATTTGACAAAATATGATTAAACACGCGAAAGAGAACTGTTTGGGCAGATGATATTTGAGGTGGCAGGAAACTTTCGTTAAAACCCGATATTAGCTACAGTATTTATAATTGTTGGTCTTATATCTTATAGGAATATATCTTATAGAAATTATGCCAACTAAAAGGGGTTGAATAAAAAAACCACGAGTGTTTTATAAGTACGATTGTGTAGAATTCGTCACAGAAATAGGGAAAGGGCACTTTATCTATTAAATATTAGTGGAAAAGCTAGAAACTTCAAAAATGCAAATAAGGTTACAGATAATACTGTAACAGAAGGCATTTTAAAATCTGGCTGAGAAGACAATTTTTGGTTAATCATGAAAAGATTTAATAAGCTTACCTTTTTATTATACAATTGCGAATTGATTTATAATTATCAATTAATTTTATCATTCATGAAATTTATTTATTATTAGTTATTAGTATATTTTTTTCCTTCTAAGAGATTTTTTTTCCCCTCCTTTTTCTCCAATGCAGTAACATGCAAGTGGGTCATGCGCATGTGAGTTGCGAGGTTAAAATATTTGGAAAACACTTATTTAAAGGAACATTTAAAAGACCTTACTTAAAAAGTAATTAAAAAAATTTTAAATGAATGAAAATATAAATGATAAGAAAAATCAGAAAATGATCAATATTTTGGAATTTTTTAATAATTAACTAATTAAATAAAAAATTAATGAATTATTTTCGATTTAATTAATTAATTAATTAATTGATTTTTACCCCAAAGGGGCAATTTGAATAAAAGGACTATTGATTTCGTTTTGGCACTTTGCGTCGTCCACTATGAAATGGAGTTTCACTTTTCAAATTGTTGCCGCCAAATATTAGAGCCCTGCATTATATTTTAAGAAATTAAATAATGAAAAATCTCCATGAATGTGTGTATGTTTTTCGCATTGTGAAAAAACAACGGTATCAGGTATTTATTCTTTTATTCGTCTGTAATGAAGTTTTAAAGAAATCTCCCCATTTTTTTTATTAGAAATTCAAACATGATATTTTTTCCCCCATAAACGCTTAATTCGACAAAACATATGCGCTTTCCGATAAACAAAAATCTGCGAAGCTTGCTCTTAATAAACTATACTAAAGTAAATAAAAAAAAATTACTTTTCTTCGAAAGTTTCCCGTGAGGAAAGGAGTTTAAGACTGTAACGTATTTGCGTTGCTACGCTACCAGCATAATTCCACCAAGAAATGTAAAGAAACCGAATATCCGTGCTTGAAGATGCACGCGCTTAAAAATGCTTTTCAGTTTTTCGGTAACTTTGACTAACAAAGTTGGTTGTTCGATTAAAAACGGCTAGATTTCTTTAAAACTTCTTTACAGATGCATAAAAGAATAAATATATGTACCTAGAGACATAAAATTTTGAATAACGTAGTCCTCACTCGAATATGGGCATCTGGAAGCCCAAATTTGGAATCTGGAATTTGTTTTGTTATTTCTTTCATATTTTGTAAAACTTAAAAATATTTTTGATTAAAAAACTCAGCAATTTCAAAGCGAGCAATGGCAACACTGTAGGAAATAGAACATTTATTATATGTTATGAGACTGTGTATCGGAAATTCCAAAGATATGCTCTTTTTAAATATTCTCTTATATTGCTGTTGAATTGAATTTTATGGTTTATGGCGATGAACAGAATAGTTAATAAATAAAGGTAGCACACAAAACGTTAAAAAAAAAAAAAACGCGCTTTGGGCGTAATATAAAATCTGAAAGCTTTCAGAACTCTTTTGTTTGTTTTTCTACATTTGTTTTTATTTTTATTTATTATTATTTTTTTTTTTTTATATCAGCTTTAAGCCTAGAAACGTCCGGAGTGAAACTGCTTTACTTTGCCTGTCATCAGATGATAACAGAAGAAATAATGTCACAAAACTATGGAATAAAGTGTGAATACTTTCGTCCAAACAACCATTCCAGACAGTCTTTGATAAGTACTCCAATAATCGCGATGGATTCTCTTGCCTGTGAAATTAATAGTCTGCTGTAGTTCTGATTTTCCGCGTAAAGTAAATGTAAATAAATTTCTCTTAGAAAGATTTTTCAAGTGCTTTATCGTAATTCAATAATCCAGGTATTTAGATACCGCACTTTTATTTTAATGGCTATTTGCACTGAATTAAACGTTTCATTTTCTTAGTAAAACATGTGTTAATTTCATATTAACCAACAGAAAACAAAATCTGAAATAAATTACATTAATATCTTGAAGTTACGCTATAGATGGAACCTTCGAAAAAAGCTTGAATTGCATTCATGTAAATCGAAATCTAACTTTGTCCTTGGTCTTATTTTAGTTAACTACGAACAATGGCTGAAAAAACTCTTATTTAGAAAGACGTATTAAATAAAGAATGTAGTTTTTATACACGTTGATAGAAAATAATATTAATTGCTCTAAAAAAATGTTGTTATTTCGCTGCCGATGGCTATATAAAATTTAGCAAATTGCTCTGACTTGGTAATGTACACTGCGGGGGGGGGAAGTTAAAGCCCCTTTGGACTAAAGAAATTTTGAAAGGTTTCACATTTTAAATTGCGTCCAAAGGGGCGTTTTTTAACATTTTGTGTGTTAGCTTTAGTTATTAAATATCATGTTCTTCGCACTTAAACCGTAAAATTCAGTTCAAGAGCAATATCGCAAAATAATTTTAAATTGAGAAAATCCTTAGAATTTCCGATGCACAGTCTCATGCGCAATGGACATAAAAATATTTTTTTCTGTACAACGTTGCCATTGCTCGCTTTGAAATCCTTGAGTTTCTTAATCAAAAATTCGTTAAATAAAGCAAATTGGAAATTTCAAATTTGGGCTTCTCAGTAGGATTACGTCATTTCAAATTGGATGGCTCTAAGTACCGTTGTTTTATCACAATGCAAGAAACATACATACTTTTATGCAGATTCTTCATTATTTAAATTCTTAAAATATAATACAAGCCGATAACATTTGGTGGCAACAGTTTGAAAAGTGAAACGGACATTTAGAGTGGTTCGACGCAAAATCACAAAACGAAAAGAATAGTCCTTCAGGGACAAGGCCCCTTTGGATTATTAAAAAAAAAAAAAAAAAAAAAAAAAATATATCTCCAATTCTACTGGGACGATTGATGAAATTCAAATTGCATTTTGTATGCCTCGAAAGTGCGACTTAGGATATGTATTAGATTTATGTATAACACTGTTCTAACATACGTGTTTTGACACATAATCGGATTTCTTCTGAAATAACATGCCAGTTGGTTTCACATATTCGAATCTACGGCTCTAATTACGCCTAAATATTAAAATTTGTAAAATTAAGTGCGAAATTTATGGAGAAATTCAAAAATTTGTCTTGGGGCATTGTTTTCAGTTTGCTCCGAGAATAATTCACTTGGCGAACTTCTTAATTTATAGCAAACCAGTTTTTCTGTTCTTTTTTTCATTGCAGACGAACAGGAAAAAAAAGTCATCTTTCATACATTCAAGTAATTTTAACAATGTGCGCAAACCACATTTGGCGTTATTATCGTTTATAACAACTATGGCAAATTTCAAAACGGGGCAAAATCTAAATTCATGGATATATTAGAAGATTTTGAATAAAATACTCTAATTTTCTGCAGGTGTCCCTACGAATACGCCTACTTTAAGATGATGTTAAAAATTTTATTAAATTCAAACCTTTTTCGAAAAATTTATAAAAATTATTTAAAAATACAAATTTTAAAAATAAATCGTAAAAAATGGGCGAATTTTATTTGGAATGAAAATAAATTTCGAAATGTGAAAAGAAGAATTTAGGTTTAATATAAAAAGAGATATTAAAGAATATATAACACATTCAATTAACACTGAGGAGCTAAAATTTTGAGATATAATTTTTTAAAAAATACTCGTGCGATTTTTACAATACTTACCAGTTTGGCATAATTTGTGTAGTAGAATCGAATATGGAAAAATATTGGCATGTCATTTCAGAAAAAGTCCGATTTTGTATCAAAATGCTAATATTAGAGCATTGCTATATATAATAAATATATAATCTAATACAATTTAAATACAATAATTGCTATATATAAATCTAATACAAATCCTAAGTCGCGTTTTCGAGACATCGCGATTTCGTCAATCGGCCCAGTAGAACAAGAGATATAGAACCGCCCCCCCCCTTTTTTATTGCGCAGTGTACTAATTCATAATTATAAAGCGGGAAGAAAAAAAATATTTAAAAAAAAAATATCAAACTCCCATTCTTTGCTTATGCTATACCAAGCGTAAAACTGTGTTATATAAGCATAAAACAGTTTCATTATCTGTGAACATGAAAACACAGTTCTTGAAAAAAGCTGGGGAATTTTAGATGATTTGGTATTGATTATTGTACTTAACTGAATATTATTTGTTTAAAGCTAGTTAGTTCCAAATATAAATATTTCTTATCAGCATTTATTGTATTACTGAAAATTTCAAATGCATATTCATAATAAGAATTAACGAACAAAATAAAGTAAGGAAAATAAAAAATCCCGTAATTCGGAGTATTACTTCTTCAAGCCTTTTTTTTTATTATTATTCATTATTAAAAATATTATTTTATGTATGTATTATGCTTCATTATTGTTTTAGATAGGTATTACGTGCGCTATTTTAGTGTAAAATATTATTCGCCGATTGTTCTGCGTTTGGTTTAGTGTGTTTTTCACTTTGTTTGAATTTTTAGTTCATCCTTTATCCTGCAAATATCATGCCTAAGTCGAGCTTTAATATCATGATGTTGTTTAGGGACGAGATCCAGCCTTTGTCCTTTGTGATAATTGTGTCATAAAATTATACGTTTCTCAGTAGTTCAGGTACCTAAAATATAATACGAAGATAAATGCTATGTCTCTAAACTGAGTTTGAGCGAAAAATTCATATCAAATTAAAAAAAAAAAAACGTAACCTGAAAGTGGAATATAAACATCATATTCCTATTCTTGACAGAGAAATGTCAAAGAATTTACTTTCACAAACTTCTTATCAAATTTTTGGCAAGCGTAATGGAAAACAGTAATATAACCAATAAAAAATTATTTTAAATAGTTCCTCAAAATATGCTTCAGATTTTTTGCACCACTATTTTTATGTTATCTATCTAGACAGTTTAAATATTAATGGAAAAAATCTGATGTGGACACCAGATGACTTCCTTGAACTGTCTACCAAATTATATCCATTTTTGTTGCAACAACAAATTGATATTAGATATTGTTAGAATAATAAACTGATATTAAATATTTTTAGATATTTACAACAATAAACTGATATTAAATATTGTCAGATATTTATTGCTAAACTAACTACATATACTATAAACTATTACTATGTATGTAAGTTAAATTACGATATTTAGGGAAAATTATTATTACTATTATTTTTAAATTTGACTTTGTCAAAACATACGAAAATAAAGGCCGGGCAAATACTTTTAAGCGGGTAAGGGAGTGGCTATATATCAACAGTTGATGGCGTAGAACGTAGATTCATACTGAAGAGGAAACGTGGCAGCCAAATAAGCTTAACTATTCAACTTTATTTCAATCTGCATTTGCAGCCAAAAGTTACTTGGCACTCGAATCGTGCTTATTCAATAACATTTACATTTTTTATACTGCTGCAATAGGAAGCGAGGAGAGAGAAATAGCGTCTTAACAAGACGAGAGGTAGAAGCAAAAGTGCGCAACTATACAGTATGGAGGTTTACCAAGAGAATGTTTTGGTTTAAGTTGCTTATTAAGAGAAAGGTTTCAATTCTCAAAATTTTGATTTCAATTCTCAAAATTTTGATTTCAGGTATCGAATTAGCTACGGTATCAGCATTACGAATGCATATGACATAGATTGATCTAGAAGTTATGCAGTCCAAAAAATGTAGTACTATTTCTAGAATACAGAGAGGATATACCCAAGTTTAAAAAGAGGAATTAAGAGGCTATTGCTAAATTAAATTATAAAGCTGATTTACATATTTTTTATCTTATATGTATATATATTTATGACATGAAATGTATATATATATAAGACAAGAATAATATAAAGACATGAACGAAGTTAACTTAAAATTAGTATTACTTTAAAATTCTTTAATAAAAAACGTTAGTTTTTGTAAATGAATTTTTTTTAAATTAAGATTTTTAAATTAGACGAAATTTTGAAAAAAAAAACAGAAATACGTTAAAATATATAAAAAACGGAAAAGGAGTACACTTAAAATATGATTCAACGTTATCAAGAGGAGGTAGATCAGACCTCACTTGATGAATTATAACAACTGAATAATTTGAAATGGTTATCAGCTAAATTTGGATGAACAAAAACACAGCGATTTTTCCTAGGAAATGGAGTTCAATTGAGGTCTGATCTACCTCCTCTTGATAACGTTGAATCAGATTTTAATTGCATTCTTTTTCCGTTTTTATGTATTTTAATGTATTTCTATTGGTTTCAAAATTTTTTCTAATTTTAAAACACTTTAGCTAAATTTTGTTTTCATCCCGTTTTGGAAAAAAGAATCCTTTATTCTGTCCTTAAGTACAGACGTCATGCAAAAAAAACGTCGTTCAAATGGATTAAGGGACGATCAAAATGAATGAATTTCCGTTGAAATATGATACACGGAATTTTTTTCTAATTACAATACTTCCTTCATTTCTTACAAAATTTTTTATTTCTCACATCAAGTTTACATCTGAGGTTTTATAAAAATCTAAGTATTCGAATATTTTACACTGAAACATTCGAAAATATTTTAGGATAGATCAAGACAAAATAGACAACATGATCAAGACAAAATTAATATTAAAAGATGAAAAATGCACTACAAACTGAACTCTTACATCGAATACTAATTTATTATGTAAATGGTTATTTGAATTAGATTCTTTTGTAAGAGACATTAGTTTTTAAAAAAACATACATTAGCCTGCTCTTTAACAAAACAAAACAAAAACAAAACGAAAAAAGAAACCTATAAATTGGCATTCAAACGTACCAACGGACATCAATTAATCTGGTAGTCATTAAACTCGTTCAAATTCTTTAAGAAGATCATACCTATCTGTAAACTTTCCATGCTTATTTAAAAACATATTGCATAAATTAAAAAGATATTACGTTGCTGTACTGAAACTTTTTAACTAATGGATTACCCTTCTAAGCTTTATTTATAAATGTATACACTTCCTCCAGAAAAATGCTCCAGAAGTTCTAACAGAAGCAGAAAGTTACAGCCTCTCACGATCCAACCCAACCCTGCCTGAAAAAAAAAAAAAAAAAATCTCCGACTTTTCTAGGAGACTGATTTAAGCCCTGCTCGGAACATGAGCCCCGGACCGATCTGACACCTCAGTATCATAAATCGACCGAAGAATCATTGTGGGTTTTAACGGCCTTAGGTTAATATAACAGCCATCCAAGTGCGGCTGAGTAAAGGACCCCCTAGACAGAAGAGCACAGGAGGGCTCATTCACAGAGTGATGTTACCCAAGCCAAGTAAATGGAAAGAAAATTGGATAGATCACATACACTCGACCCACCCGTATATTTTACTGAGATTGCTGAGCTAGGGGTTGAGAGGTGATGAAGGTGGTATGTGACAATTGAATCATCGGGTGATGAAGATTCATAGTTTCTGCATTCAGTAAATTTTTGACTTCGCTTCAACTGTGCGGTCAAGTTGGTATTGAAAAGGAAGAAAATAATAAACTACAAAAATAATTGCAAATTGAAATTACTTTTGGAAGTAACTCTTGAATGTTCGAAAAATATTTAATTTCAAAATATTTAAATATTTTTTGGCAACAAAACAAAAAATAATAAACGACTTCAATGAGCAACAAAAAACTTCAGTTTGGTCTGCCATATTTCTGATAAAACTAATTCAGATAAATTAACTAAGATTTTTATCGTATATGTACATAAGGTATAACTGAACATTTCTTTGTGTGCAAGTATATTGAAAAACCCATCGATAATTTTAAGTTTCTATTTAAGTGGAGCGACCGTAAAATAAAAAGTGTGGAAGTTGCGATTTTTTTTTTTTTTTTGTTTTGTTTTGTTCAAAGATGATCTCAGTTGTAATATGTAACATGCCACCCTGATCGATACAGTATTTATCAATGCTGGCTGGCGTATCTTTGTAAATTTTTAGTGTCTGCGATGCATGGAGACACTTAGTATACTGGCAAGTCTAAAGTTCAATTGAGAGGTTCAGTAGTAGGAAAAGATATCTCCGAACTATCTTCCGGGAAGATACCTTGGTTCCATCCATTCCTTCCCCTTTCTCTCTCCATCAAAATTAAAACAGGTACTTCCCTTTTCTCAAGGGTGTTATTGGGTCGCATCCTATCGTGCACCATCCATGGGGCATCCATCCTGTGGTGCACCCTTCTTGGTGATAAGATGGATAAACGACCGATGGGAGTTGGCCACCAGAACGAATGTAAGTTGTAAGTGACCGCCCATTTGCAGCAACAACTACAACTAAGTATCTGTATACTCGGGGGTGGATCTTAAAGAATTATACATTTAAGTTTGAAACTGAGTTCAGATATTTTCAGCATAAAATAAAGAATAGCGTTGCCTTCTTAATTGATTAAACGCAAACTATGAATTTGAAAGTCTTGGAATTCTCGAGGGCGGAGGAGACTAACAATGAATGATGAATTCTTTTTTAATAATACAAAGTGTGCTTTTGATTCAGCAAGCCCCAACTTCTGCTACGGAAATTGTAGATTTAGTCTCACTGTTTGACTTTTTAAAATTTTTATTGATTTTTCTGTCACCTAATCAAGAACAATAAAGTAAGTATACTCGATGT
>KK115971.1:3161083-3171950 GCA_000611955.2 Stegodyphus mimosarum
AAATGAAATTAGTTAGTTTTTTAAGCATGCGGTTAGAGCTTCACTTCGTAATTACTAGAGTTCGCCGCTCTTCAAGGTAGGATTGGAAGGGTTTAGTTTATAAGCAAAAAAGCAGTCTTATTTCATCTAAGATTTTGGACAAAATTCTATCGATTTCGAGAAGTCGGAAGGGGACCTATGTCAGAACGGTCAGAAGGGGATCTGTGGCTGTTAGTTCTCAAAACTGATAGCTTTTTTCAAAATCTTCACCAAAGTAAGTTTTGCTTTTTTTTTTTTTTTTTTTTTTTTTTAAATTTAACATTGGTGCATTTGACTTCCAACTATGAAAAACGGATTCATGCATTATTTATTTGTATCATTATACTCATGTATTAAAAGGGTTTCCTTTTGTCTACGGTGGCCTTATTAATTATGCTTTTATTTCTTTCAATTTTTTTATACAAAGATATATGAGAAATACAAATACCTTCAGTACTGGTGGTTATATGTAATAATGATTTAGCTATTTAAACTTATTTATTTCTTTTTACGTTAACAATTTTTTATCGCTGCAATATGCTTATCAAAATATTATTAAAAGTCATAGCGGTTCATACTGTGCTGTACTTTTAAGTAATATACTAATATGATTTGAGACGTACACTGATGATACAGTGTTTCTCATTCATCGGTTTTGGTTCGATTCTTCGACCGTTATTGCATTTTTTCCCTTCGTACATGGAAGAAGTATTATGAAATTAATAATTTACATATATGTCATAAATATATCAGAAAAAAGAAAGTTTCAAAAAATAAGATATTTTTTCCCTTATTAACTGCAATAATTATTCGTACTAACTTATGCTGGAAAGAGACTGAATAAGCAAATAAGATCAAATGTCGAGAAAAAAACCAATGATTTATTATTCGAAGTAATTTTCAGACGTGACAACATCCTCCTAAAAAAAAAAAAAACCTCTTTAAATGAAGCGTATAAAAATGGCTTAATTGTGACAGAATCTGTCAACTAAGCATCAATTTATAATGAAAGCCAACTGCAATCCCGTAATCAAAATCGCAGAAGAGGCGTGGCTAATGTGGAGTAATTACTAGAGCACTTTGCTTCAGGATAGTTTAAGATGCTGCCGAAATTTATATAAAATAATAATAAATAAATAAATAAGCATATGCTCAATGTGGAAGTTTGGAACATAGGAAACTTTAAACGTCGTTCTGACTCCAAGAAGATTAATATTTATTTACATTTTTTGGATATGGAAATAATACAGACAGAAAATCAGTCAATGTTCTTTTTCTTATTGAAGGCTTACTGTTGCCACTCTGGTGAAAAGAAAAACGCATGAGAGAAGTTTCGCTGATGGCGCTTCATCAACGCGAATGATGTCGCCACACACCCCCTTGCCAGTGATAGCGTTATACCTTGTAATCCTTCAGGTATGCAGGAAATCTCACCCTTCGTCCAGCTTTTGTGTATCTAGGATGAATATCTTTGGAAGAATCATTGTCTCTAGGAAGTGGAGGTGAGATTTTGGAGTTATCAGCTTCGTGTGTCTGGAGATTTGCTGTTATTTCATTCTTGAGGCTGAAACATGGTTTCAGTCTATCTATCGATATCCTTTTAATTTTACCTGAAACTTCCACATCGAAAAATTTCTCGAAACGTTTCTTAACTAAATATGGTCCTAGATAGGCTGGTTGAAGAGAAGATGAAATCATGTTATTATAGATGAATACATGTGAACAATTTGCTAAGTCCTTGTGTACGAAAATTGTTTTTTTTTCATGGCTGGTTGTCGGTGTTGGTTTTAGGTTTTGGATGTGACTTTGCAATTTTTGTATAAAATCTGAATGCGTAACAGTGGGGACATAACTGAAAAATTCTCCAGGCAAACAGATTGGTGCACCGTACACAAGTTCAGCAGAAGAACAATGCAAATCCTCTTTAATGGCGGATCGAATGCCAAGAAGAATCAAAGGTAGAACGTCAGTCCAAGAATTTGACGTTTGCAGGTGGGATTTTAGGCTGTTTTTCAAGGTTCGATGTTGTCGTTCAATTAAACCATTAGACTGTGGGTGATAAGCCGTGGTGCTATTAGCCTTGAAGCCTAAGTATTTGCTCAAGGATCTGAAGAGTTGGCTGTCAAATTGTCGACCTTGGTCAGACGTTATCTTCTCTGGAATTCCAAATCTGGAAATCCAAGTCGTGATGAGGGCATGGGCGACGGACTCTGCGGTTTGGTCTTCCAGAGGTACAGCTTCGATCCACCGAGTGAATCTATCGATGATGGTAACCAGGTACCTAAAACCTTTGCAAGATGGTAAGGGGCCAACAATATCGATATTAAGGTGCTTGAAACGTTGACTGGGGACTTTGAATTCAGCAGCTGGAGCATGGGTATGTTTGTGTATTTTGGCTCGTTGGCATTGCAAACATGCTCTAGACCACAGCTGACAGTCTTTGTTTATGCCAGGCCAGATGAATCTTTTTGTCACCAGCTTCGTTGTTGCACGAATTCCAGGATGGGATAAGTTATGTATAGAGCAAAATAATTGTTTTCGAAATTCTTTAGGAATATATGGCCTGTTAAAATTAGTGGAGGTATCACAATAAATTTTCTTATTGCTATCCGGAATAGGAATTTGTACTATTTTGAAACTGGAATTTGATTTAAGAATCCTGAGGTCTTCATCCTCCTGGCAATCTGCAATAACTGTATAATCAATTGGAGCTGGGATAGCGATGGTGTCGATTCTCGATAGCGTGTCAGCTACAATGTTTTCTTCTCCAGAAATGTAGCGTATGTCTGTAGTGAATTCGGCAATGTAGTTCAACTGCCGTACTTGTCTTGGAGAAGCTTTATCTAAATTTTGGTGGAAAGCGAAAGTGATAGGTTTATGATCAGTGAAGACAGTAAACGATCGTCCTTCCAGAATGTGTTTAAAATGCTTTATCGCTAGGTAGATTGCAAGTAGTTCTCGATCGTATGCACTGTAATTTCTCTGTGTTTGTGAGAGAGATCGGGAGAAAAAACTTAGCGGTTGTTTGTCATTATCGGATAGTTGATGAATCACGGCACCCACGGCAGAATCAGATGCATCTGTAGTTAGGGTGATCTGCGCCGCTTGATTGGGATGAACTAACATTACAGAGTTGCACAGTGCGCTTTTGATATCAGTGAAAGCCTTCAGCGCATCTTCGGTCCAAATTAAAGCTTTTTTGCTGTTTTTCTTCACTCCTTTCAGTAAGATTGTCAGGGGTTGTTGTAGTTTGGCGCAGTTTGGAATGAAACGATGGTAAAAGTTCACCATGCCCAAAAATCTGCGTAAGCTTGTAAAGGATTGTGGTTTAGGATATTCTTTAATTGTATTGACTTTCGATGAAAGAGGCTTGATTCCTTCCTTTGATATTTCATATCCTAAAAATTCAACTTTGCTCAGACCAAATTTGCATTTTGCAATGTTTATGCACAGTCCATAGTTATTGAGTCTTTGGAATATTAATTCAAGATGTTTTTTGTGTGTTTCAGTGTCTGGCGAGGCGATGAGGATATCGTCGAGATAGCAAAATACAAAGTCTAGGCCGCTAAGCACTGTATTCATAAACCTTTGGAAGGTTTGTGCAGCGTTGCGTAAGCCAAATGTCATATAAGGAAATTCAAAAAGTCCGAAAGGTGTTATGATGGCTGTCTTCGGAATGTCAGCTTCATGCACAGGAATCTGTTGGTAGGCTCTTAGCAAATCTATTGTTGAAAAAATTGTTTTTCGATACAGAATATGAGTACAGTCCGTTAGAAATGGTAGTGGGTAACGGTCTGGAACAGTATTTGCATTAAGGCCACGGTAATCGCCACATGGTCTCCAGTCACCGGATTTTTTTAAAGTGAGGTGTAATGGACTTGACCAGCTGCTTTTGGATGGTCTGCAGAGACCTTCCTGCAGCATATAATCGAATTCCTTTTTCGCGGCAATCAACTTTTCTTGAGAAAGTCTTCTGACTTTAAAGGATACAGGGTTACCTTTGGTTTCGATGTAATGTTGCACATCATGTTCTTTAACTTTATTGTTTTTTATGTTGGGTTTAAGTAAGTTAGGAAATTTGTTTAGGATGTCTCTATATGGGTTGTGAAAAGTATTAACAATGAATTTAGGAGTGACGCTATTGTTACACAAAGCACCTGTAGTTGCTAATGAGGTGGTGCCATCAATTAATTTTCTGTTTTTACTATCAACTAACAAATTAAAATGTGAAAGAAAGTCTATTCCGACGATAGGTTTATTAACATCCGCAATGATAAAAGGCCAGTTGAAAGATCTGCGTAGCCCTAAATCTAGCTCTAATAATTTTTGACCATATGTTTTGATTGTTGTACCGTTAGCTGCGAATAACTCAAGCTTAGCCACAGTTCTTTTTTCCGATGGTGTTGGTGGAATAACCGATATTTCCGCTCCGGTATCAATTAAAAAATGGGTTGCTGATGCGTTGTCACGAATATATAGACGACTCAGCTGTACCCCTTGACTTTCTGTCGTCATCGAAGGCCGGGGATTCAGTTTTCCTGTTTCGAGGCCTGATATTTACATGGTGGAGTGCACTTGTACGCTCTCTCACCAAAGCGTTGATGAAAATAACAATTATTTGGGTTATTGTTATTTTTGAAACTATTTCTAGAATTCGACCTGTATCGTCGTCTTTCTGGACTGGGGTTATTGTTATTTTTGAAACTATTTCTAGAATTCGACTTGTATCGTCGTCTTTCTGGACTGGGGTTTCTACGCCTATTCATTTCTGCTACCTGCAGTGTTAAGTTTGATATCTGTTTCTGTAGATCTTCGGCGGTAATGTTATCAGATGGGGAAGAAACAATGCGAGCTACCTGTGGTGGATTGGGATTTAATTCCCAAATTTTGTCAGCCATTGTAGACAATTTTGACAAATCATCACTGCTTACACATAAAATGCTCCGCATATTAAGTGGTAGTCGTTGCATCCACAATGTTTTCAAAAATTCATCTGGCACGTTCTCAGCCGCCAAGTTACGCATTTCGCAGAGAAGTTGGGATGGTTTCTTATCACCCAGTTCTAATTCGGTCAGAAGTTTCTGGGTTTTCTGTGTTTCAGAGTCGGCAAAAATTTCAATCAGCCTGTTTTTAATGGCCAGATATTTGCCGTTGTTTGGTGGTTTAGTGAGAATATCAGAGATTTGTGACAATGTCCCTGTTTCAATAGAACTGACTACATAATCATATTTTGTTTGATCAGCCGTTATTCCAGCATTGCGAAATTGGGCTTCAATCTGAAGAAACCATATTTTAGGGTCAGGTTTCCAAAAAGGGGGAATTTTGATGCTGACCTTGGCGACAGTCGCAGGTGTGGCATTAGTTTCAGTTTCTTTACTTTCATCTCCTTCAGCCATAGTAGAATTAGGCTTAACGGAAGTGCAGCTACCTTTATCCAACTTTTTATTTTTTTAAAGCTTAAGCTTTTCTGCTTAAAGATTGCTTAGTAAAAACTAGTTCATTTATTCTTAACACATTTGATGCATTCAGAGAATTCTAATTGCATACATTACATCTGAAGGCATATTGCAATATAGAACAAGAATTTTTAAAATGGACTTACCATTTTAAGAGTATTTCAGTCTCGTTATATTACAAAAACATCGTACGTTCTTTTTCCATCTTTACACTTCATAAGTTGAATTGGATCGCATCCGGGTAAACCAGTGTGGAAGTTTGGAACATAGGAAACTTTAAACGTCGTTCTGACTCCAAGAAGATTAATATTTATTTACATTTTTTGGATATGGAAATAATACAGACAGAAAATCAGTCAATGTTCTTTTTCTTATTGAAGGCTTACTGTTGCCACTCTGGTGAAAAGAAAAACGCATGAGAGAAGTTTCGCTGATGGCGCTTCATCAACGCGAATGATGTCGCCACACTCAATAATATGTGTCACGCTTTCTTGTTATCAACAATTAATATTATACATACACACTTTATAAAATTTAAAAACTTTCATCTCTTCTCTACATATAATAAAACGAAGAGTCTGTGTGTGTGTGGGTGTGTCTTTCGTTCGTGTTGCGAGTAAGCTAATAGACCCAGGGCCACGAAATTTGGTACATAGGTGTATCTACACAAGAGCCAGTGCACCTCGAAGCGATTTTTTTGAAATTCGAATTAGAATATTTTTTATTTTATGTTTTGTGACCAAATGGCGTCATTTTGAGACATAATGGGCTACAGGAAAGCGAGATTTCACTCTATACATTTCATTTTTACATCGTCGTGAAGCGTAGACACTTAGCTATTTTACGAACTTAAAATAAATTTCGTATTTCAATAAATCGATTAAATACGAATTTATTTAGGAAGGTGAGCTTAACACCTTTTCGGCGGAATTTTTTTTAAAAAAACTTATTTTAAAAAATGTGCTGTTTATTTTCCTTTGATTTTTGGACACGTTGAACTTTAATCCTTTCGACTCCTTTTAAAAAAAGAATTTTGGAAAAATAATAATATTTTGTATTTTTTTAAAATTTTTTAAATGAAGCTTCCGAATACACTTCTCACATCTCAGATATTTTAAAATGTAGTTTTGGCAACAATTTTCCTTTCTTATTGTTGTTGATAGATTTTTGATGAAATTGCATCATTTTGAATAGTTTCATTCTTTTAAAAATTTCGGTTTGGCAACAATTTTTCATCGTATTTCTTATGTTACTGTTTTTAAGAGACTGAAAAGTTTAAGAAATTAAAAAGTTGTTTCTTTTTGCAACGGTAAATTGTTTAATTACTTTATTAGGATAATTAACATTTGTATCAAGGGATATTGCTTATTTCATTGTAATATTATGTTTTAATTATATATAATTTTAATTATAAAAAAGTTTTGCATGATATTTTTTAATCTGTTTAAGTTCTTAATCTGTTTATACCATTTGAGTTCTTAAGATTTTGCAAAGGGAAGTTGGTTAATTTATTTATTAGGATAAGTAATATTTGTATTAAGGGATACTGCATATTTCATTGTCATTTTTTATATGTATAATACATTTTTATTGATTTCTTTTTTGATAAAGTTGTTCTGCAGAGTAAAATTCTGCGCGAAATGTTTTGTTTTTTGAGTTTCTTTCATGTTATTTTTTGCTTATTTCACTGTTTGTAAGATATTGAAACGTTTTGCATGATTTTTTTGCATGAGCCAGTGCACCTCGAAGCGAGTTTTTCGAAATTCGAATTAGATTTTTTTTTTTTTTTAATTTTGTGTTTTCTGACGAAATCGCGTCCTTTTAAGACATAATGGGCTATAGCAAAGCGAGATTTTACTCTATTGAACAGTTTAAGAAATTGAAAGATTGTTTCTTTTTGCAAAGGTAAATTGTTCAATTAATTTATAGATCTATATTTAAAAGGGCGAGTCTTTCTGTGTGTGTAGGTGTCTTTCGTTCGTACTGCGCGTAAGCTAATAGACCCAGGCCTATGAAATCTGGTACACAAGATGCATCTAGACAAGATGAAATAGTATCAAATTGATAATTTTCTCTCATTATATGAACAACAATGGCACACAGCCATTGTTGCTGATATCAGCACGGAAAAATGAGGGCGATAATTCTGTGCTGTTTTTAAATTTAATGTTTCTCTTGGATACTGGACGTTTGTCTAGAGAAGGCAGCAGGAAGTTGGTTAATTTATTTATTAGGATGATTAATATTTGTATTAAGGGCTATTGCTTATTTCATTATATGCTTTTTATATGTAATGCATTTTCAACTGATTTTTTAACGTTGTTCTTTGTTTCTTTTTCGATAAAATTGTTATGCAGAGTAAAATTCTGTGCAGTTTTCAAATTTAATGTTTGGTGTTCTCTTTAGACATTTTTCCGGTACACTTAAAAGCCAGACGAAGGCTGGCCGCGCAGCGGCTAGTCTATTTATAAATATTTGAAAATAGCATAACAAATGCTTCCGAAATGATTCTAGGCATCATTTTCATAAAAACTATTCAGGGGATTAATACCAAGTAACGTATGATCTAGTAACATATAAACCCAAAACTAAATTTAATTTCAATAACAGAGATACCTGACGTCAGGACTCTTCATGCTGTAGTAGATGAAGTAGATGAACGGACATAAATATAAAAATGATCTAGAAACAAAGAAATGATGAGACCTCAAATTATTATATATCATCTTACACATCTTACATAGCTTTTAAGCGGAAAAAAATAAAAACGCAACCCCCCCCCCCTTTATCACTATTAACAGTTTCTCTGTAGCTTGTTCTCTCGAAAAAGTAAGCTGAGCTTAACACGGCATACTGCAAGACAGTCCTCTCATGGTTTTCATGTTTCATACTTTAAAATTATTATATACGTATAAGAAAGTGCGAAGTTTAAGAAACTAAATATGAAAGAGAAACACGTCGATTCTGAATTTATAACTGGTAAATTCACAAAAGCAATTTTAGTAAGCATAGATTTGTAATAAATCTCTATCTGTTTTGAGGGCGAAGATTAGACATAATGAGCAGGCGACCTATATCGGATCGCCTTCAAAATCAGTACAGTTTATTTAAATCCCCCCACCCATCTAAATTTGCTTTGCTTTATAGTTTAAATATAAAATCCCAATATGCGGTTTATAGCGCCCAAGTTTAAAAAGTAAAAAAAAAAAAAAACTGCATGTTTGTACTACAGAATAGACTGTAACGCGATGAAATACAATAGCTCAAATATGAATTTGATTTCTCCATAGCAATTTAATCCATGTAAATAATAATGAGTAATTCTGACCTTCGTTGTTTACGCAGAACATGGATGGAAAATAAGCTACTGATTTTTCTACCATTCTCTAAAACTGCCCATGATCATATACTCAGATACAGTATTGTTACACAGTTAAGTCCTTTTTTAAAAATTAGGTTGAAATTAGGTTTTTAAAAATTAGGTTAAATAGAAAGTGAAAACCCTTACTGAAAGCGAGGATGACGTCATTAATACACTGAGCTTAACCAAAATTGCATTCTGCTAATTTAACTTTCTATGGGAAAAGGTGTTAGATATAATTCAAATTAAGGAAGTATATATATAATATAAGGCAACCTAAATATTATTGCGAAATGCCTTTAAAGGCAGGGGTGCCAGATTTGACACAAAATCGCCCGTTTGGCGACAAAATTGGCAATATGCCATAGATGGAGCGAGAGCACTCTAGAACGCCTTCTTAGTGGCTTTTCCGAGAATATTCACGAAAGTATGTTAAACCTATACACACCCTGCCTGTAGGCGGAATAGCAGCATCTTGAGTGTAGTAATATTGCCTTGAGCACAGAGATTAGTTTGAGGGCGATCGACCGAGTCGGGGACTGTACTTTAGTGCTTTGCCGTGAAGCTGTCTTAACCATTATAGTCTAAAGGCCGTGTTGCTGACAGTTTCAACTTGTGTATGGTAGTTTTTTTTACCGGTGTAAACGTGCCTTTCGAACTGTCCTGTGTCCTATGTTTACTGGCGAGTAAATTGTGCTTTGGTTCTTCATCAAGTGTTGCCATCAATTTTCCCGAACCCGAAGAACGCAGCAATATCATTGTAATTAAAAGGAAAACACGAAACATGTTACCTGAGTTTTTATTGTTACGTATGTGATAAAATTATATTTTTAAGAAAGCTGGTAACTTTTGCTTAGAGAAAAGACTAACGCCAATTCCTTAAAAGTTTCGTGATAAGAAACGCAGAATCTTTCAATGGCTCTCATAAGGTTTCCTCTGCTTTCTTCTATTGGGTCAAACATCATAGTAAAACCAGACAGTTACTGCGCCTTTTTCACAATTCGTTAAATTTATTGTAAATTAAAGGGGTTTTATTTTCTCGATCATCTTCCCTTTCACTGCCCGTTGATGGTACATGATCCAGTTTTTCATTTCTCATTTCTTGATTTCTCCTTTTAGCATACATGAAAAATCCTTCGCCGATATCAGTTCGTTTAGCAGTTTGTACGATTTATTTTTGTTTAGTTTCATTCGATGGTAACCATTTAAAATTGTTTAGCTTATGAAAAAGGAAAAGAAAAATAAATCAGATAAAAATGTAAAAATAAAAGAATGAAAAAAAAATCTGAAAGGATTCAGATTTTAGATTACGTCCAAAGGGATCAGTCAACCCAATACAATTCCATTAATCCATCAAGTACAGACCCAATAACCAACACAGTACAATTCCAAAAATTCCAATAGTCAACCCAATACAATTCCATTAATCCATCCAGTACAGACCCAATAACCAACACAGTACAATTCCAAAAATTCTAATAGCCAACCCAATGCAACTTCAATTACCAACAAAGAAACATAAGCACTAAATTGAAAAGTGAATCGGACATTTTTGTCGTTTAAGTAAAATGCGTAATGGTAAAAATCTGTTAAGTTATTAATAGGTTACTAAATTGATATAAAATTACTGATACTGAAATTAGGCTTCTAAATTATGCCAACTTTTTTTTTTTTTTTTCGTCTAAAGGGACTTTGTCCTTGGAGGACTATTGTTTTCGTTCTGGCATTTTGCGTCAGAAACATTAAATGTCGGTTCACTTTTCAAACTGTTGCCACCAAATATTGCAGCCCTGTATTATATTTAAAGAAATTAAATAATGAAGAATGTGCATAAATGTATGCATGTTTCTCGCATTGTGATAAAACGACGGTACCTAGAGTCATCCAATTTGAATGACGTAATCCTACTGCGAATATGGGCATCTGGAAGCCCAAATTTGAAATTTGGAATTTGTCTTATTATCGATTTCTTTTTTTAATTTTTTTAACGATTTTTGTAAAACTTTAACGAACTTTTGATTAACAAACTCAC
>KK115971.1:3174524-3201057 GCA_000611955.2 Stegodyphus mimosarum
TATCTCCAGCAAGCGAGACTGTGTATCGGAAATTCTAAAAATATGCTGTTCTGCTATTTGTAAATATTACATGGAAGTGTAATAGGACTGTAGCCATTAACATGTAGGAAAGATCGGGCGTCCTATTACATTTCAACCTGTACCTGTTTTTAAATATTTTGCGATGTTGTTGTTGAATTGAATTTTATGTGGTTTAAGTGCGAAGATTGTGATATCTAAAAAATAAAGGTAACACAAAATGTTAAAAAAACGCCTTTTTAGGCATGATATAAAAATCTGAAAGTTTCGGTTTTTTTTTTTTTCCCCCTTCTGTCAGCGAAATGCAAATTAATTAACTTGTTTACATTATCAATTAGGCAGCCAAAATGAAGGTATGTGCATGATTTCGAAATTAAAATATTAGATATATTTAGGAGTTTTATAGACACTTACAAATAATAATATGTGAATTTATAGCATTTGAAATGGATTAAAATATTAGCCTCTATTCTGTTATTACCAATACAAAGATTTTGAGTTATGGCTTTTCTCGAGAGAAGAATAAAATGCTAAGACTGATTTAATCTAATACAGTTTCTGGTTGAATTTGTCATTTACGAATATATGTTTCCTGAGTAACGAACATATGGTCATATTCGTGATCAAGAGGTCAAATGTAATCGAGGTCGTATAGCACGCAGCAAAACAAATTTATCAAAGTTCTGAACTCAGCAATTCGTCAAATAATGGCATAAAGTTTATTATCATCTGCGAACAAACCTGAACGCAATGAAGGATCGATAGAGCTTGAAACTGTGAACTTTTTTTTCCCTGATAACTGCTTTTGTGCATTGTAAGTTTTGTTTTTCTAGGCACCTTGCTGAGAGAGCAAATGATAAGTTAGTTGAGAAAGGAAAGGTAATTCCTTTGATTCGATGATCATTTATAAAATACGACGTAAAATAATATGAACTGGAATTTTTTTTATGCACCAAATACAAAAGAGTTGATTGCCAGGACTGTCATCTTCACCCATAGCACTATTTGAATACGTTTCATCGTAGACACGACAGCAGCAACAACAATGAGTTCTCTCGTGGCGACCGCTTCCTCAAAACGACCAATTTGAAAGTTTTCCTGAGAATGTAAATAAATACTGGTACTGAACATCATTAGTCTATGACCTTCATCTCCGTAAAAAACCAAACTCGGGAGTGATATTTGTTTAAAAAGTATAATATTGTTGCGAAAAATTCGGCGGTTGCGCCTGTATGTAAGCTTTCCGGCATACCACTAGGGTGTATGGTAGGGTTGCCAGATTGGCGACTTTATCGCCCATTTGGCGACCAAATAGGCGATATCCCATGGTCCAATCGGGAAGCTTCTGGAATAACTTCCTGTCGAGATATTTTTCGAAACGTGTGGAACTTAAAGAAAAGCTATATAAACCCTTGCGTTTCTGAGAGCAAGCAGATTGTGAAAGAGTGATTAATTGCGAGAATCGCTGCTTACTGTGAGTGCTAAGCTACGCGAGAGTTTTGTGAACGGAAAGCGATCGAGATAGTGCTTTGCCGTGAAGCTACCTTTACAGTATAGCTTGACAGTGTATTGTGTTCCACGGTGTTTATTATAAGTTTAGTGCTGCCGTGAAGCTACCTTTACAGTTACAGCCTAAAGCTGTGTTGCTGATTGTTTCAGCGTATTTATTGTAGATTTTCGACGCTTTTAAAGGTAATTTTGGAACTGTGCTGTAAATAGTGATTCTTGTAAATAAATTGTGCTTTTTACTGTTCTGCATCGTGTTTTCATCGGATACTCTCAAATCCACGAACCCGTAAAACGCAACAATATGATTATTAGCGTAACTGTGACGTTAATAAAAACCACTTTTACCCCTTATAGCAAAAAATAGGAATTAATTTAGATATACAGAATATTTTTATGAATTAAACTTGAAAAATTATACAAAATTTGAGTTTGAAAAAAAATTGCATTAGAGAGATGATTAATTAGAGGGTTGATTTATATAAAGTTATAATTTGCGTAGTTGCATTTTATAGCGATAATGCCTATTAAACACGTACCAATAAGCTATTTTGTTGATAATTTGCCCGGTAATCTGAATGCTAATAATGCGAGTATTACTACATCTGTTAATACTGTCCGAAACTTGACATTTTTCCTTTCTAAAAAGTATAAAAGGATGATTTAATATTCTATCAAGCTGAAAATTCTTCAATGAAATGAATTACGTTGAAAAGCAAAGTAAATAGTTAGCTATTTAAGAGGGGAAATTTAGACTCTTATATCAAGGAATGTTGCATTCTCATTACGATTTTTTTTTATTAAAAACTATAAAACACCTGCAAGCACTAAGTTTTCCTTTCTTAAATTATACTTTTTCTTATTAACTAAAAAATAATATTTATTTTTGCCAATTCCCGAATCTTAATTTTTTTGATGAGAAATCAAACTGAAACTGGGCATATTTGCATTTCTTTTATGATGTAACATAAAAACAACATAAACAGAAAATACAGAATTAAAGAAAATTCGTTATTATTTGAACACGCATACACAAATATATGTACATAATAATAATAATAATGAAATTGTAAGTGAACAAAGGAACTGAAGAAATTTATATGAGCTATAAGCAGTAATACAGATATAAAATTAAACTTAGATGGGGGGGAATGCATGAAAATGTGATTAAAGTAACACTACTTTTTGAGATTTTAGTGTTGCTGAAAACAAGAAATGCGGCACATGGAAGTGAAGTAAATAAGAAAAAATGGTAAACTGCAATATTGCGGAAATGATGCAGCTTGTAAGATGAACAGACCATCTGGGCGTTTTCGTTTTGTATCTTTTCCCTTATGTAGGGGAATGCAGGTCGGTTTCCTTTACAGAATCTTCGTCGAAAGCATTGCTCCTAGAAAGAAAATAATCTAGTGAGTAAATGAAGCATATATGTGCATATTGTTTATTTCAATATTCATTCATCAATAGAAAAATCTGTAGTAATATTCTCTCTACCAATATATACTAATCTCTACTAATATATTCAACAATCTCTACCAATGTATAAAAAAAAAATAAGAGCTATCTATATGCTAGTGTTTAAGCAACAGTTGGTATATGGACTCGAAATTTTGCTTGTAAATGGAAATATTTTGTATTAGGACACAAATAATCAAATCTCTTCAATTTAAAATTTGTTCTGTGAGAAGTCCTCCCCTTAATTTAGAAATTTTAGAAGTTCGTTTTTATGAGGATTTGATATTTTTGTTTTGTTTATTTACTCGATTATGGCAAAGCATATGAGAGGCTTTATATCTAAGAGAGGGATGCTTTCGTGGAGACTTTCTAAGAGAAACTGGCTCGTACATACGTCACACATGGAAGAAACTACGAAAACGCCCATGAAACTAGCCCATTCGCGGGATTCGAGCCTCGAAGCGAACTACCAGTGTCCAGCGGCTTTATCGCTCGGCAGCTGGTGGGCCCTTTATTATTATGTATTACTATTATGAATTTTGTAGTGGCCATAAAATCTGATATAATTTTCTGAGCCTTTCTAAAAAATCTGATATAGGGTGTTTAGTTCACAAGAAAGGACGACAGAAAAATATTAGGAAGATTACAGATATAAATATATTTATGCTACAAAATAAACTGATGAGATCAATTACGTGAACTAAAATAAAATTATAACTTATCATATAAACCTATTATACCAGCTTATTAAGTATTGTACTTTAAGCCATCAAGTGAAAACATTTACTTTAAACAAAATGTGATATATGCACTTAACTAACTTAAAGAATTAGACATGAACTTATGATGTAAAATGACAACATCTCAAATAAAAGAAACGGAATCATATAATAAAATTATGTATGAACTATATAGCATTGAACTATTTGTGGACTGCATGCCAACGTATTGCTTTGAACTTTTATAAACTATTACAAATATGAACTATTAGGAATTATTAGGATCAATGAACAATTTATCATTGACCTATTGAATATATAAACAGTATTATAATTGAATATTTATATATTATTTATTAAATTAAATTGAATTATACATTGCATTATATGTATGTTGAATTTATGAAACACTAAATTGTACTATTCATTTAAGTACTGTACTAATTAATTTAAATTCTCAAAACTATACCATCTATTGATAACTAGTCAAAATTGTACTGTATAAATTGTATCAATGGTATAATACCGAATAGTATTGCTACCAGAAAAACCAAAATGTACAAGTCAAAAGTGAATATATATTCAAAGCATGTAAGTGCGATAACACCACCTGTTAAATGTTATGTACATTTTTGTATATATTTTCGAAATTTTAATAAATGTCAAAAGTCTTGGTTAGGAGTCTCGGGGTTCACGGGAGGTCTCGGGACTGTCGGTATGAAGTGAAACATATGTTTCGAGCCACGACAGCTCGCGGAGCCCTGTGAGCTTTTGGGCTTTCTCTAAATCGAAGTATAGTTGGACTATACCTACACTACTTACAGTAAACATTGGGTGTCCCACTACATTTCTACCATACCATACCATATAAGGTGTTAAGTTAGATGCGCAATATGCTGCCAAAGCGTAAAATCATTTTGTTCCGAATTTTTTCGAAAGCTCGATTTATGAAAATTCTGTTCCTTGACAAAATTTTCATTTAATGATTGTTGCCGTTGCCACTTTAAATTTTTACTTGCGATGTGTCGCCTACCCAGGCGGAACCTAGTAACAGAATATTGCGTTAAGCGGTTCCAAATTCTTACGCAAAATAATTAATCAATTCCTTTATTTTTTGGCCAAAAATTTAGTCAAAACTATGTAAAGTAACTTAACTAAATTGTTTTCTCTTATACTTGTTCTAGTTACATATGCTAGGAATGTAAAGTTTACAAATATTACAAACACATAAAATAAATTAAATGTAAAATTAGCAAAGCAACAGCCTTGGGTTTGGAGAAGATTTAGTCAAACACAAGGTTGCTGATTTGCTAATTCTGCGTTTCACTTTGGCGTGTTTCTCTTCTGATGTAACTGAAATATATTTTAAAGCCATTTTTAAAAGTATACATTATAACGGAAACACGTACATACTTATATTTTCCCTTTGCTTGCCTCGTTTATTTGCATTACAGCGAAACCGAATTCATGTAATTTGCACCATATCCTAACGGTAGCGTAACAAAAAGTTTATTTTTATATCGAACCATCCTATTACAAATTTCCACTTCCGTTTTTCTCAGTTACTCATTGCTAAATTTGTATTTTACTGTATGCTATAAATAACTAATTTGGAGCGAGAAGAAGGCTTCTATTAGATAATTGCCTTTTACCTAATTATATTCTTTGTGAAATTCATTCACATTTTTAATTATCAGGACAAAGAATTTTCTAATGTTGCCCAACAAATATACAAATTTGGAATTCGTTGTTTAACTACGAAGTAGGAAGAAGATTCTACAAAATTTAAAGTCTAGCTTTTTAACTGTAGTTAAGAAAATTAACTTAATAAATTTAAGCAAATAAATATCTTCTTCATAAGGTCATTAAACTTTTGTTGGAATAAAAATAATTTTGAAAATTCAGTCCTGTCCTCGTACGAAATCGAGACAAGACTTTCCAAGTTTTTGCTAGATCCCCTGCCTATTACATCATAAGCACGCCCGTGGTTTTGTTTATTTAACTATGCACTTGAGGGCTATCTGTCTAAAGGCCCGTCCACACGAGTACACTCGCAACGTAGTAATCCGTAATTTTTCTTTCGCCGGCGTAAATTCGCGTTACGCAGAGGACGTAAAACTGAGTTCACGCATTTTAAGCTTTTTCGCCCGCGTCGTGCACGAACAGCCAATAGTTGACTAAGTTCTTATCACGTGATATAGTCGGAAAAACTTGTTCACACTTTTCAATATGGCCGTCGGATCGTCGGAACCACATAGCGTTCAGTTTTTTTCAAAGAGATCGTGAAACTGTCCACAGGAATAAAATCATCGGCATTGTTTATAGCATCCTCAGTTCTCTCAAACCATATAGATTAGCATAAATTTCAAATTCTCATTAAGGGGGAAAAACTGTATATTTAAAAAGCAATCACCTGACCAGTATATCCATATGCTTCACCTGTATGTAACACCGTAAGTAACAGGAACCTAAATTAGTTACAGTTTCTACGAAATCAAATTTTCTGCCTTATAAAATTCTCCTTAATTATTACAAATATTCGTTATTTCATGTGTAACAAAAAGCTCTTTAAGTATCCCAATATTAAATACACCAAATACTAACTTCAATAATATAACAACTTTTAAAATAAAGCAGTTGATTGTGAAAGAGTATTCAATAAAATACAGTTAACTTATTTTTTTGTTCTGAAATTTTCGAGGACAGTTACAACTTAAATCCTAAGGTACACATTTTAAATTACCTTTCCCGTGACTTCTACTTGTACTTTATTTTTCATGAAAATTGATGTCTTATACAGCTGAGTGGTCAACGCGCTGGACTGCAATCGGAAAGGTTGCTAGTTCGAACCGTACCAGTATCAATTGTAAATTAAAGCTAGTTTTTCTCATTTTGCAACGTGTTTCTTATATTTAATAATGAATCATTTTATATTTATTTTATCTATTATTATTGTTTTAAATTTAGTTTAAAAATGCGCGCTGTAAATAGGAACCATTACCCATTATGTAATGATATATATGCATCTCTCGTTAAAATTATTTTTTTTATTTTTACCTCATTGCATATTTTATTCTCCACTGCCCAAAATTTGAATCTTATTCTAAATTCAAAAATAAATAAAAATAAGAAATAATAAAAAGAAAAACAAAAGAAAAAATCTGAAAGTTTTCAGATTTTATATTATTCCCAAACTTTTTTTTTTGTTTGTTTTTTCATTTATATGCACATACACGTTTTGAGAGCATTTGGTCTAACGTCTCATTCTGCTAAAATATTTAAAAACAGCATACCTGCAGAAATTTTATTGGACGAACTTTTTTCTTCTAATTTATTTGTGTAATAACATATGCAGAATAATCAAATTAGAGATCACTTTACTTATTACACAGATTACTTTACACGTACTCCCATACCATACATAAATAAGCAAGCCCAGGGAGGGGCGGAAGATTAAAAAATATAAAGTTGATTTTATTATATGGTGGATAGTGTTTCAAGTCATTTAATTCTCTTTATATACTGTTTTATAAATTTTTGTAATTTAAAATTTTTAAAGTTTTATAAATCTTAGCAGCCAAAACAATTTTAAACAACTTAATTTGCATAAAACTGATTTGTGCGTATAATAACTGTTTAATCTTATTATCCGAGTTACTAAATTGCTTAATAAACAAAATTTCACTATAAAGCGAATCAAGTGTGATATTCTTCTGACCTAAACCAGCAAGATGAAACATTTTAAACCTGTAGCCTTCTGTGAATGTCACATGATTTTTTCTCTTCAATAATTCTATTGGCTAAACGCGGACTTCGTTCGCGTCTTTGTTTGGACGACTTTTCGTCTACGACGTGCGTTTCGTTGTGCCAGTTACGTCTCTAGCGCAGTCGTGTGGACGCACCTTAAGATTAGGATGCCTTCGTGAAAGACTGTTTAAGAGAAACTAAACCAATGACCGGACACACGTTTACACATGGAAAAATCTACGAAAACGCCCATGAAACCAACCCATTCGTCGAACCTGGTCGAACTACCAATGTTCAGTGACTTTACCGCTTGTACACTGTAGGGCCTTTAAGGGTACATATTAGTAATACTTTTGGTTTGTTTAGACTTTTGTAAGGTAATAAGAAGATCTGTTGCTTTAAGTCCAAGTTTAGGAAACTTTCACTTGCCTTTCTTGCTATGACTGCATTCAGAAAATGGATGACATCTCAAAAGTAACGTAATCTAAAGAATATTTTTGAATGCTTAGTAACTAGAGATCCATGATGCATTCTATATTGCTAATAGTATTATCCTCCCATTTCTCTGAGAAGGGATGCAACCAACCCTGATTCAGACTGTCATGTGAACACACGGTTTCCAAACAAAAGATCAGGCAGGAGTCGAAGAAACATTTGACATTTCCCCCTTCAACACAATTTATTCTCACTTACTCCTTTTTCCTTTGTTTGCCTCGATTCTGGAAGAGATTCTTCTTCTTCTCCTTTCAGCAAAGAGTGTGAAAAGATAAGGCGGGGTGAGAACTGGAGTTAAAAGGTGATGAGGGTTCTGTCCGGCTGTCAGCACTCCCACTGCCATAGCAGGGGTCAGTAAGACAAATAAGGCGCTGAGGACTTGTGGCTCCAAGGGGTCTGGTGGAAGTTACCTCCCATCACTCTCGTTGCACAAACCCAACAATGTGCAACGAGGCATTTTCAAAACCATTCTTCCACTACTTGTACTGAATTTGTAACCTGATATAACCGGAAACAAATGCAACGCAGAAATTTCAAGTGAAAATTGCAATTGGGGAGATTTATGGAAGAAATGTGAATACTTTACCAAGATCTTGCCGATGTAAGGCAAATGATAAGACGCCAAACACCAACTATTACTTTTCTGGAACTGTCAGTTTTTCTAGATCATTAGGGGGTCTGCAAGATAAATAACACTGAAATGAATAGTGGCTCCTCAGGGTCGACACGCCTCTCTTAGGAAACTAACCCTTGTCTAATTCAAAAGGAAAGGCTTCCGCCTGAGATTTGGTAAAGCAACCACAGATGGAAATTCATTATGGGAAAAAAAGGCAGCAACTCGTCGTAATACTGACAATTAATCAAAAAAAAAAAAAAAAAATCAGAATTTCGCACCCACAAACTTGAAAAGGCACAAAAGCCTTATGCAAAAATTTTTATGCTAATTTGTTATGAAACTTCGAGTTAAAAGCTTTAAATAAAGCTGTTTAATAATACCTTTAGGCGATTTTAAATTCTAGACATTATTACTGATACATATTCCTTGGCATTGGTGTTAAGCTCACAAAATTTCAGTAAGAAAATAGTTTATAGGTACACAACAACTCTACCCTCGCGGGAGAGATCCAGATTTTCACGAACGCATTAAAAAAATTATACGTATTTGGAGTACACCAGAACAGCCTCTTTTTTCCGCCACAATAAAAACTGCAGTGAAGTGAATTTGCCAGGATTTGGGAACGTCTACTTGCTATTTATACGAACAGAATTGTTTTCGTAAATGAATTATTTGATCTACCGAATCACATAAAAAATTCAATAAATTTATCGTAACTATTTAGAAATATTAATTTAATGAGAAAAATATTTGGAAAAGCTGGAAGTGATGAGATGAGATATTTGGCCCCATGATACTAAGTGATAAATAAGCTTTTACGAAACTACTGCCTTTAAAATAAATGCTAAACAATTCTCAGAAATATTTTGGCAATTGAACTGAGCTATTATTTTTAGTCACCAACTTGAATTTAATTATCCTTCGACAGAAAAACTAACTTCTGCTTTACAAGAAAAATATTTATAAATTTTTTTTAAAGATCTCAGTAGAAAAGAATTTCCTTGCAAATTTATAAGGCAAAATGGAACTAATTTTATTTCCTGAGAAAAGTGTATTTCAAGAGATTAAAAATTTTTAAAAAAGAAGAAAATTATAATAAAATATTCTTGTCTACCCCCAAAAATTGAAGATAGTTACAATGGTTAGGTCCCACACGTACAAGTATCAACATTTTTTCATATCGCGTTGCTTAAAGATTTTGACGGATAATATTTACTGAATGTGTTTCTTCCTTCACTTCCTTGTAAGAAGTAACAGAAATATTCTCCATTTCATTTTCCTTTTAGCAAACGAATAAATTGCAAAATTGACATATTGTTAATACTTGTGTTTCTTTGAAAGCATTTCATCTCCAAATGTTATAATAAAATTTTGATACTTATGGTATTATTCCGTCGGCAAGCAACTGTCGCCAAGCAACGAGATTTAGCGCTGCCAGTTATGGGTAAGTAGTGAATATCAACACATTCATAACACTGCGCTTTTTCTTGATGTTACACCACTGGTTCTTGATAAGCCTTCTTTGTTTTTATGAAAAAGAGGCTGTGGATTATTTTTAAAGTTATGGGATCAAAACCATCAAAAAATGTGTATATTAATGAACACGATATGATCAGATGAATATAGCCAACAAAAAAGCACATACATTGGAATATTGACCTGCTGGAACTTTGTACTCGTAGCTTTCTAAACATAGCTTCCGGTAAAATCAGAGGGTCTAACAAAACTATAAACATCAAAGGAAGCTTTTTTACGAAGACCAGAAACGAAGAGATTCGAATACTGATAGTTCACTAAAAGGTGTCACTTTCTTCAAAATTCTACAGGAAAGATTGCCGGTACTTTTGGTAAGATCTCCGCCAACTTTCGGGGTTCGGCGATAGCCAAATTTCACAATTGATATGGTAATACGTAAGTACCTTAGAAATATTATTTTTTAAAAGTATTTTTAAAAGAAGATAATTTTCCGCTGATTTTATACATCAGAATATCATTTAAATAAGGCGTAATTGTATTAGATTAGGCTGCACTTTCATAAAAGTTGATACGTTTTAAGGAATGACAGTCTGAAAATCAAAGCATCGAAAATTTAATGGACTAATCTGATTTTTCTGTCGCCTTTTCTATTGTTTTGAAAGGATAGTCAAAATTATACTCGTATTCTTTCAGTAAATTTTTACTTATCAGACGCCCGGATATTTTAAAAATAGGCATATCAACTGCATTTATTTATATTTTTAAATTCAATTTTAAGAAATGATGGTTTTAAGAAATGACGTCTTTCGTAGCCATTGATTACGTCTTGTATTCGGAAGGCAGGAATTCTAGATTCTATTTTAAATCTCTTTACAATTCGGTTCGGAAAAAAGAGTCTTTTATTCTATGATAACGTACAGACATTACTAAAAAAATCGCTTAGATTTAATTCAGAACTGTCACATGAATATTTGCGTCGAAATATGATACCCGAAAGTCTTCGCTCTTACTCTATTTGTTTTTAAATCAATTGCAGTACATTTTTCACGATTTGTACTTTCATAGTTGGTAGAAATGTTCCTCGGACTTAGTTTTTAAGATCGAAAGGCTCTTAATTAGTTTTTTTCCCCCTTTTTACTACCTTTTACGAAATAAAGGAAGTATTATAATCACGAAAAATACTGGGTACCATATTTCAACGTAAATATCCAGTCTGACAGCTATCGAATACAATTTACAGATGTTTTTGTGTGATATCTATAGGCAAGGACTCTTTTTCCTAAAACGGGTTGCAAAAAGGTTTTAAAATGGATTCTAAAGAGATTTTTTTCGTGACGTCTGTGCATACGTATGTATGTGTGTGTATTCAAAAACGAGTAGCCTCAGAACTTTGAAATTTTGTATATAGGATTGCTATAACATGTACTTATGCACTCCTTTTTTGGTTGCAACAGCCCGCACTAAAAAGTATATGAATAAATAAATGTATATACACACACTCTGTTGCTCGGCTTCGTCAACTCAGATATTTTATTCTTATATGTTAGAAAATTGTGCATTTTTTGCTTTAAAAATTATTGAATTATGCTGTTCTTATCTTCCTGTTACAGGTTTTATGCTTTTTAGTTAATCTGCATGCAATAGTTGTGGAATTATCAACAATTTAAAAGTTGTTTAAGTGCGACTAAGCCTAATTTTTGCACCATAGAGCCATATTTGTTTACGTTTGAAATTGAAGAGAACAGTGATTTAATTCCGTTTCTGCACCTTCCATGTCTTTTTGCCGAGAGGGACAAAAAGTAAACTTTCAGTTTTGCGCACCGTAAAATCTGCCTTCTTGCTTGTTTTTGCTTAGAAACTCTAATTTTAATTGCATAATTTTTTTAAAAATTGTTTTAACTGTACTTGACGTTTTATATTTTTCTATATTTTTCAATTTTTAATGAAGCTATTTTGAGGGGTTTTTTTTATTTTATTTTTATTTTTTGCCTTGCCGCGAAGTAAGAACTAAATTAATTGAATGAGAAATATTTCTAATGAAATTCGAAGAAATAAGTTTAAATGAAATGCGCAGCAAAAACTACGTGTAATTTAATACTCTGTACAAGGAAGTCATTTGGTGTCCACATCAGATTTTTTACCATAGCAGACATATTTGTTTACATTTGAATCTTAACAGAATAGTGAATGAAGTCAGTTTCTGCCCCTTCAGTGTCTTTTTGCCGAGTGGGACCAAAAGTAAATTTTCATTTTTGCGCACCAAAAAATCTGCTTTCTTGCCTCTGACTGAATTGCTTGTTTTTGCGTGGAAACTCTAATTTTAATCGTAAAAATAGCTTTTTAAATTGTTTTAACTGTATTTGATATTTTATGTTTTTCTATATCTTTCAATTTTTAATGAAGATAATTTGGAATTTTATGTATTTTTATCTTGCTGGAAAAGGATGAAAAAGGAATTAATTGAATGAGAAATCAATCTCTAATGAAATTCGAGGAAAGAAGTTTAAATGAAATGCAGCAAAAAAATGCGTATAATTTAACATTCCGTAGAAGGAAGTCAGGTGGTTTCCGCATCAGATTTTTTTCTAATAGATTTCAAATAATAAACCTTTTCTATTATTTGGCGGTTGTAAATTTTCTTTTTTGTTTCAAATTTTCCGTTTTCTGTTATTTTGTTGATTCTTCTAGGATTCTGTTGACTTGAAGAAGCTAATGCAATTAACTTGATATATTTTGTAAATGAAATTTAGTTCCATAAGTTTACTTTGTTTTATAATTCACAAAGTTTGATATCTGACAGCTTCGGTTTCCAGATTAAAAATTAATAATTTTGTCTTTTTATGGCACACTTTTATATTTTTTTACACCCTATGATAAATTATTATAAATTCGTATTTCACAGAATATTTTGATACAGTTTTGCGTATATTTATTTATATTCAAGCACTTACTACCAGAATTTTTAGTGTGCTTAAGGATACAGGTATTCCTGTGATATACCTACATCTTTTATTACGCATTTATACACATAACAATCTTACATGTAATCCCCTTTTTTAAATTATTGTTTATAATGGAAATTATTAACGTTTCAATTCTGAGCTATTGCTAACGAAAGGATTCCTAAAGACAAGTTATAAACAGATGAAATGTTCCTATACGTCATCACTTCGAAAGTTTATTTAATCCTCATTGTAACTATGCATAAACTCAGGTTATAATTATGTATAAATTAAGGAAAACAAACTGTTATGTGATCGTAAAACTTTTTTTTCTTTTCTTCTCTGTCTTATACTGCACTTACAGTATTTCTGTCCCACTTCGAATTTCGTTAAACGAAGGGCCGTACGAAATGTATTCAGGTCGACCAATATTAGTCATTCAAAAACCACGGGAAGGCTAAATTGGTGCCAACACTTCAATGGTGAGAATTTAAATGGGCCAACCGCATCGCTTGGGGAACAAAAGCAAGAAAGTACCTGCCGATTCCACCCATACATAAATGAGAGCTTTGCCGACAGCTATACAAAGGAGTTGCTAAGACGTATGTGAGAGGTACTTCATAATTGCTGCGCTAATGATCAGAAGGAAGCTTCGCTTCGGGGGACTTTGGGGTGAACGGAAAGCGTGAAATCTTTTTTTGTCCAGCCTTGGAATCCCCCCCTCCCATTCTTTCCATTTCCAGTACCGCTTGCAAACAGTTTGTAAGCTAAACATTTGATTTTGAAGATTTGCTATCATTTTGTAGTCTCCTCTTGCCCCTTCAAGAAATCGTTACCCATTCATTACGTTGCGCACAAATCTGTATTAAATATATATGCATTAAGAATTCCAAAATTTAAGTATTGTACTGTTCCGTTAATTGTCATTCGAAAGGTCTAGCAAAAATTTTTGAATTATCAAGAATCTGAATTATCGGAAAGTATTGCAGAAACTATATCCTCTTAAGCAGTAATTTTTCACAATTTCTGCTTAAGAGGATATTTGTTTCACTGTATTCTTGTTTTTAATAATTTAAATCTGCAAAAACAAGATTTATCATGTTCATGAGACAAAGATCTACGATCTGATTATTTTGATTTAGATATGGGATAAAATTAGCCCCACCACTATTATTATTATTTTAACTACCCTTCATTTCATTAATTTCTTACTCTTTTTATTTTTTTAACTATTATGTTTCTACATCCAAAACAGTAATTTTATTTCACAAAATAAATAAATATGAATAATAGCAATGAAAATTTCCCTGTAAGAAATGCTTTAAACAATGGATTTCTTTAGAACTGAGTGATCTATGAATTTAGTAGGTTTGTGAAATGCTTCCAGAAAAGCCCTTAGGCGGAACATATTCGTGAGAGTCCCTATTTATGTAAAAATGAATCTTATTAATATTACTGTTGGAATAAAAAGTGAGAATTCCACGTATATATATATCACTCCTGATATTTAATATCATCGGTTGGCAGCGATATATGTGATAATTTCAATTTTTTGCATGCGTATTTCTTTTCTTATTCATTGTTTGAAACTAAGTCATAGTAATATGTAACAATAACAGACTTAAGAGACGTTTGCATGTTATACTCCGAATGTCCATTGAGTGATGAGAGTAAAGACTGGGTTTATCAGGTGGACAGGATTAGGATCAGGGTGAGAGCAGAAGGAATTCTCTAATGTGCCCACGAAAATACACTTTATATACTGCACTTAATAATGAGCTGGATGAGCACTTTCACAAAATCCTTTATATATCACTCCTGATATTCAATAATATCGAAGTCCACAAGAAATGTTAAAACTATTGCTGGATGCTGTATACTGTATCGCGAAGCTCATGATTAGCGCCTTAGTTAATGAAGCTCAGGGTTTTAATTCTTCTTGCAGTTATCAATATTGACGATTGCGTATTTTCAGCACTTATTTTGAAGTACAACGAAACATTTTATTGCAGTCCCATCCCACATATTAAAACTGTTACCTCCGTATTAGCACAACCATCGTGAAGCAATTTGGCCATTTTTTTTTACAACTTAAAAGTAAAACGCTATTTATCGGATAGTAGCTGGCGGTTTTGGCGACTTTTTCTTAAAAGATTCCCACTATAGATATTTGACGTTAGTCAACAAACATCATCAGCATATCAAAATGAAACAAACTATGACAATCTAAAATGCAAATTTCAGCTATTAAATAAAGATTAGATGATACGTTAAAAAGTAAAACACTTATTTACTAACATTTTTCGGGAAATTTTTCTGTAATTTTTTGCGCTGTTCTTCTACTCCACATACACAACGTTTTGTTTCTGCTTTAAACAAACATAATTCCACTAACTCCCCACTGCCACCTACCATCTAACAAACGATTTGATTATTGTTCCCTTCACCGATTTAGCAACAAAACACTGTATTCCTGCGAAAATATTATCACAGTTTCTTCCGTTGCTGGCATATTCCCCGCTTCCAATACTAAAACTGAGCTCAAGGCAAAAAATATCACGATTTGTCTAGAAAAACAGTTGGAATGCAACAAAGAGCGCATACGAAAAAAATGGCGATGTTGCTTGATCTGAAGAGCTGTTATGAGCATGACTGCCTGATTAAACATGTTGTGGTTGTCAGAATTTGGCACATTCTAAAAATTCGGTCACACTTCAATTAACGTGATTGCAATAATACGGAAGTACTTAAACATCTCTGAAAGTAGTCAGCACCTCTTTGAACATGAACAAAATTTAATATTTACGGCGACCATTTCCACAGAAGGTCAAATTGTTGGAAATCGTAAGTTGTTTAGGGAGGGTTCAATATAGTATGCATTTATATAGCTGAAGTGCCATCCGATGAACATAACTGATGAACTAAACTAACTGACTAACGCAATAAAGAATTAGTCGTGAACTAAAAAATCGTTACTACTTTATACTCGTTTCCTTAATAATTCCTTTACTCTGAATTAGAAACTCACTGAAGTATCAAAGAAGAATATATGAAAGTTTACATATTGTTGTGAAAAATTCGGCGGTTGCGCCTGTATGTAAGCTTTCCGGCATAGTACTAGGGTTGCCATAAAATAGTGTATGGTAGGGTTGCCAGATTGGCGACTTTATCGCCCATTTGGCGACCAAATTGGCGATATCCCATGGTCCAATCGGGAAGCTTCTAGAATAACTTCCTGTCGAGATATTTCTCGAAACCTGTGGAACATAATGAAAAGCTATATAAACCCTTGCGTTTCTGAGAGCCAGCAGTGTCTGATTAGTTGTGAAGATTGTGAAGTGTTGCGAGCAGTGTGATTAGTTGTGAGAATAGCTGCTACGCGAGAGTTTTGGTGAACGGAAAGCGATCGAGATAGTGCTTTGCCGTGAAGCTAACTTTACAGTATAGCTTGACAGTGTATTGGTGATTGTTCCACGGTGTTTATTATAAGTTTAGTGTTGCCGTGAAGCTACCTTTACAGTTACAGCCTGAAGCTGTGTTGCTGATTGTTTCAGCGTATTTATTGTAGACTTTCGACACTTTTAAAGGAAATTTTGGAACTGTGCTGTAAATAGTGATTCTTGTAAATAAATTGTGCTTTTTATTGTTCTGCATCGTGTTTTCATCGGATACTCTCAAATCCACGAACCCCTATAACGCAACAATATCTTGCCTCAGAAGGATCATTATTTAAGAAAATCAAATCGTCTATTTTAATATTTTTCAAACATTCAATGTAAATATTTAAAAATATATATATATCTTCCTGCAAAAGAAATCCTTTTTCCACTTTCCTCCTTCCGTCGATCTCTTTAAGTATTGTAAAACGATTATGCATATAAATGTGAGTTAAACTACTACTTCAACTGCACAAAGAATAAGCTCTTTCATATAATAAATATACATTTCAAGTAGCAGAAAAAATTATCCTTTGGCATTAGCTTACAAACTACATCTGAGCTCTACACCTTTCGAATTATGAACTCTTCGTTGCCAATTTAAAAAAAAAATTAAAATATATACATTAACAGAAGATTAGTTAAGAGTTTTATTATTCCACAGTTTGGCTATAAATGTATCTATGTTTGCGAGTGCACATGTTTGCATATATGTATGTACGTACAAAACGTTGCGTGAGTGCGTGGGGGTTAATAATGGATTGAACGCACACAGAACCGATGATAGCTTGATCAAATTTATTTTCCCAAAAGAAACATTTTACAGTTCTGGAAGTTTAAACAAAAATGCTCGAACAGCTCTTTTCAATATCGCAAAGTACTGTCAGTCTACTAAACTCAAAAAATGAATAAAATAAATAAATAAATACAACACAATGCAAAGCACTTCTAAATGCGAAGCTTACCCTGCTATCTCAATGCTCCAAATTAACCTCTGAATTAACAACTGAAAAACTGATGCTCTCTAAGGTCTTATACAGTTTTCTCTCGGCCGCCGAGAAATCTCTAGTACCTTCCACTTTTCGAAATTATTGAAAGGCATATGAGGGCCGGATATGGTTACAATTACATATAGCAATCAATTACCTTCATTTAATTCCAATTCCTATTTCAGTTATAAGGGAGACCGGACCAAAATGTCGCCATATGGTTTTCAAATTTGGCGACGTTTGAGGATTCATCGCCGAATTTGGAAACAAAAATTAGTCGCCATAACCATCGCCAGCTTAACGATATCTCCCCAGTTTAACGGGATAGCTGTTTACCCCAATGTTAAATAGACTTGCCACTTTAATCTTATTTTTCCAGAAGAGCTTCGTCTGTTTCAAGCATTTCTCGCAATATTATGCAAAAAAACTGCTAAAATTTCACATATAATTTCACTAAAATTATTAACATACATACGAAATTCGTAATAATATGTATGTGCATTTACACACATATATACATACATACCTACATGTATGTATTTCTGAATTCCGTCCCGATACAGAGGCGTAGCTAGAATTTTCAGCGCCCGGGGACAATTGAAGATTTTGCGCCCCTTTCTGTGTGCCAAGAATGGAAAACATTTAATTCTATAATTTCGTAACATCAATTTGGCACCCCTGAATGCTGCGCCTGGGGACAAATGTCCCCCCTTGCCCCACCCTAGCTACGCCACTGTCCCGATAACAGAAAAGTACCATAAAAATTTGCCTTAACCGCTCTGGACTCAATTTAATGTTCTTAAAAGGTGCTTTTTTTAATGTAGTCGTAAATGTCTGCCAGTGGGTCAGGCTCAAGTGACAATTAATACTGTCTTTATAGTGGGAGTAGCCCTAACATAAAATGGAACCCAAACATTTTTTGGTGTGTCCATTCTAGAGATCAGCTTTTTAAACAGGTTGTTATCGTCGTTTCCATTGTACAGCATCATTAGCAATTTTCATCATTAAATCATTAATCGTATTATGTTTCAGGGTATCAGAAAAATCGGCATTTTGGTCAAGCTTAAGTTCTAACTCTAGCTTTCTCAAATCAAATTCACACTCCGCATTTTTCATTTAATTTCCTCCTCGTCTGCTTTTCGTAATTTAATTTTCTCTTTTTCAGTTGCATTCTAGAAATTTATAGTAAATTTTTCGAACTTTCCGATTCAACATTTATACTGCATAGCTAAACAATCTTTGAATTTGTCGGAACGGTTAAACCCAAACCATCTGTTAATGCCAGTAAATCAATCTTGCTAGCTTTTGCGGTTTAATCCTATTATACCAGTGATTCTCAATCACTGTACCGCGGCACTTTTATGTGCCACCAAATTCGTAAAGTGTGCCGCCAAATTTTAGAAATGTATATAGTAAAAATTATAATGGGTTTAATCCTAGTATACGGTACACATGAGAATTGGAAAAATTCGGTTTTTAAGGCATCAATAAACGCGCCAATTGTGGTATCCAAGCAGATTTTGGTGTTCTGGAGGAAAGCGCATTTCGGAGCATTTTCGCTCATGTTCAATATATAATTTAAATTGAGAAGTTCTGATTGGTGCACATAGGCGACTAGCTTACTTATCAGAGATTTTTGTTATTTTTAATACTATAAATTCAAGTATACAAGGGCGGGAAGATAAACTCAACAGATAAACTGGTGGAATTCCAAACACAAATAGCTTTATGAAAGAATAAAGCTCAGGAAGGCAATTTGAAAAAGCTTCAGTCAGTCCAAAAGATTTCAAATTTCAAAAGATTTCAATAAAACTATTCATAAAATTTTTATTGACCATTTAACAATTTCTCTTCTCTAGAATATAATTAATCGTTATTTCCTAAATTTAGATATATAAAAAAATGATGGAATTCGTAAGCCATTTGCAATAACGACTTCTGTATCTGAATTAACTTTGAATAAAGAGGAGGAACTAATTTCGCTATCTAATAATCAAGAATTAATTTAAAAATATTCGGAAGAATCAATTATTCATTTTGGATTATCATTAGATGCGATTATCCCATGATGGCCAAAAAAGCTTTAAAAATATTATTACAATTTTCTACATCTCATTTGTGCGAATTCGTATTTTCAGCATTAACCAACATAAAAACGAATAAAAGATCGAGACTGTTAAATGTAGAAGACGATATGAGAGTAGCATTGTCATTTTCAGGACCAAATAGAAATGAAATTATCAAAAAACATCAAGCTTAAATTTCTCATTAAAAGTCTTCTTATTATTAACTTGTAATTAATCCCTTAATAAACGTAATGCTGTTTTTATTTGTAGTACATATTTTATTTTACATTCAAATTTATTATCATAAACTATTTTACATAATGTATTACAGGTAAGTAAACAACTTTTAAACTTACCTTTCTTTTGTGTGCCCCCACGAAAAAAGGTTGAGAATCACTGTATTATACGGTACAACTGAATTTGGAGACTTTCTGTGATATTATGATGAGCAGTAAACGTGTCATTTTGGTGTTGGCGACAATTTTCAAAATCACGCCAAGGACGTAGAGTATACGTGATTAACGTAATATATGTAATTAATTATAATACGGATTTTAACGTAATTCCTAAATAAGCTATTTTAAGAGGGAAAAAATTAATTAAAGAAAAAAAATTCTGAAAGATTTCAGACTTTTTATTACGCCCAAAAAAAAAAACTTTTTTCTTTTTCCCCATTTACACACACACACACACGTTTTGAGAGTATCTGAGTTATCGCCACTTGTGTCCATTGAAAATGATATTATGAAATATGTATGAAATGATTATTCTCTAACATCAAGATTTGGCAATTGGGTTCCCTAATCCCCAATCGCCCTTTGAAATGGGGAAGTATATAGGGTATTTCATCCTCCTTTTTAGCATGCCTTCGTGGTGTAGTGGTCAGCACGCTCTCGGAGCGTGTTCGAGAGGTCTGTCGTTCGAGTCCCGGCGAAGACATTGCTCCTTTTTCTTATCTCCTGCTTCAAAAACATCCTAATGACTCTATAGTGTCACCCAGACAATAATGATGTTTGTTTTCTTTCACCCTTTTAAGAAAAACAGAATGTTTTGTACAAAGATGGAAATCGGACTTTAATTGATTTAATTTTTAAATTATCATTATTCATTTTAAAATTATCTTGCAGTTCGTTTTTTATTATTTGAAGATACACTTTGACGTATATATATATTTTTTTTAGATATAGCTTTACATATAAGTGTCTTCGAATTTTCTGAAAAACTTTAATCATGCTTATGAGCGCGAATTTGCATGATTTTCTACTTTTTGTTTTTCACCGAATTTTATTTTTATTGTCTCCCTCACAATTCGCGCTTATATTTTCATGAGCTTTCTTTAACAGTAATAAAAATTTGGATACCTACCGATAGCTGACTTTAAAAATAGACAGTTGAGATAACAGGCGATCTACATACAAACATCATAAAAATGTAAAAATATAACCTTTAGGTAAACAAGTAGGTGACAAGAATCAAAATATTTTTCATATTTGCACCTTGAGTGCAAAGAAACTGAATTAAAGCCAATAAAAAGTAAATAAAAAAATAACTTTTGCTAATTATTATTATTTTTTCCCCTTTGAACACCTAATGGCCAAATGGATAACACCATTGAGCTGTAGTAATTCGACTCGGGTTCAAATCCTTGAAAGTGAGCTGGTACTGAGGGTATTTTCGAGTTTTACCCCATGTTTAGCGTAAACAGAAAGCAAATTCTTTTTAAAAATCTCCACGAAGGCATCCTATTCTCAGATAGTCTCTAATATAATCCAATAAACATCAAAGCATTTTAAATCTATAACACTCTCTTAGATGTATTTTACTGCAGAGATATATGCGTGAATTATAAAAAATGAAATGGTTATGAGTTACTAGATTATCCTTTTACTTTCTACTTCAACAATTCAATCGACGATGTCTTTTTACTGCGTCTCTTTCCAAAGCACCTCATCCATTACAAAATACCTTGTCAAGTTCTTTATACACCTCGAGAACACTTGATTAACAATCAACAAAATCGGCAACAGCACAGAGAGTGACGAATCTCAGCTATCCGAATAGCCAACAGCATGCGAAGAGCTCTGATAATATAAAAGCTGCGGGGGTAGTTAAAACAAATGAAGCCTCGTACTCTTTTTGACGTCAGCAATTAATAAAACACGTTACACAGCCCACCGGACTAGATTTGATCAGCAAACAAGATAGTCTCAGGGGCTACGACCTTTGCAACGACAAATTTTCTCTGTAGTCATAAGTCTTCAATTCGAACTGTCATCGGACTTTTTTCCTTTTCTTCTCTGTCAACTTACTGTACGTATAATGATTTTGACACATTTCCTTATCGGCTTCTGCCGCCACTGTACTAGTTCACTTCTTGCCTGTTTATTGGATGTTTGTTGTTGTCGACAGAATATTAATATTCCAAGATGCATACTTTCTGTTGAAAATTAAATAAACAAGCGTACTGGAAAATGCTGTTTATAAATCTTAAATGTTTTTCTGTACCCAGCAATTAGCTATAAAATTTAATATCATATTTAGCACTATATAAGTGATATTTGAAGGCAACATATTTTAAGCAGTTTCATTAGAGTGATGCTTGTCAGTGAAATAAGATGAAATAAGAAACTAAACACTTTTGTATCATTTATATTTTTACTTCCTTGTACGAAGTATCATAGCAAAAAATTTGGGGTATCGTATTTCAACAGAAATATCTATTTTGACCGTTCTCGAATACATTTGGACGATTTTTATTTAACGTCTCTACGTATGGAGAGAATAAGGGATTGTTTGTTTGTTTCCAAAGCGTATCGTAAAGTGGATTTAAAAGGGATATTTTTATGAGGTTTGTATGTACATTGTCGTGTAAATAAGTAATATTTAATTATTAAAGAAACTATAAAAACAACCGAACAATAGAATAAACTGCAAAAAATTTAGATAATTTTGAATTTCCACCTCTCACCCCCACTGTACTATGTACAACGATGGATACGTATGTATAGTGACATAACAGTATATATATATACATATTCGTAAAGAAGAGGAAATTTCTAAAAGCTACTGCTTAAAGGTACATTTGATACTTTAGTACCAAATAAAAAAAAAATTACACTATAAATACAAAAAGTAAAAGTAAACTAAAAAAACTTAATTTAAAAATACAAAACGAGACAAACTTTAAAAACTAAAAAAGGGATGATAAAAATTAACTAATTAAAATCCAACAAACTTTAAAAACTAAAAAAGGGATGATAAAAATTAACTAATTAAAATCCATATATATACATATGTATAACGTGTAACTTATTACAATGCGTTACAAGAAAACGTATCAGTAATGTGTTGTTATTTTTTGAATGTTTAAAAATAATTTTTGTAGAAAGAGGATAAACATATTCTTTTTACTTCCTTGCATAAAGTAAAGGAAGTATAGTAGTAATCGCGAAAAATTTCGGGTACCATATTTTAACGCAAATATCCATTCTGACAGTTTCCGAATCTATTTGAACGATTTTTTTTTTTTTTTTTTTTGCGTGACAGCTGTACGTATGGACAGAAAAAAAGAAGTCTTTTTTCTGGAAAAGGGTTGTAAAATGGATTTGAAATAGATTCAGAAAAGAGTTTTTTCATGATATCTGTACGTACGTACGTACGTATGTATCTCGGAAAACTCAAAAACGATTAGCGATAGAAAGTTGAAATTTTGTACATGGAACTGCTATAACATCTAGTTGTGCACCTCTCCTTTTTATTGCAATCGATAAAGGGTTAGGTTATTCATTTATGGCAAAGCCCACGAGGGCTATCTGCCTAAAGGGAGGGGTGCCTTCGTGGAGGACTTTCTAAGGGAAACTGGCTCGTATACACGTTACACATGGGGAAAACCACGAAAACGCCCATGCAGCCAGCCCGTTGGCGAGATTCGAACCTCGGACCGAATTACCAGTGTTCAGCGTCTTTACCGCTCGGGGGCTCCTGCAGTCGATAAAAGCAAACGTATGTATGTATATACGCACTTCCTTATCCAGCTTAAAAGTTCTTACTTAGCCTATATTTTCGCAAACGTTGGGCGTAGTCATACACTTCCAGTTATAATTGCGTTTTAAATGACGAAAATGTTCATGTTCTGCCAACGATAATTTTTTTAAAAAATTAATATTCGATAAATGAAGAGATCTAACGTAACGCGATCTCCCGGTCCCTACACTTATATTTGAGAACGTTTTTACACTCGTAATGAAAAAGTAAAATTAGAAGAAGTTTAAACTGCCTGCCGTACGACAAAAAACGACCGGGATATTTAATTTCAAAATTTGAAATTTCTGATGTCATTTTCAATTTGCCCTGAGACATCGGTTAATTAAATAAGAATAATTCGTGCAAATAAGTTTAAATGAAGTGCGGAAAAAAATAGGTGTTAATAATTGAATTAGGCCGTACAAAGAAGATATCCACATCAGATTTTATGTAGTGCGTTAATTTACATTCAGACTAAATGTGTCTTTTCTGCTTTTTAGTGAAATATGAACTGCTATCGAAGAAATGTAAATTCACTTAATTTAAATATTTTTTAAAAAATAATATTTAATTTTTAAAGAAGCAATAAAAACTACCGAACAATAGAATAAACCACAAAATTTAAGATAATTTTGAATTCTCATCTCTCACCCTCACTTCCTAAACAAATATATTTCATAGTAAAATATAGCCTTCATTTCTGTGACAGTGAAGGAGAGCTAGTTTAAATTTGTAGGGAAGTAAATTTTTTATGTAATATTCGTTGCTATAGGCGAAAAAAAAGTTCCTCTATTTCAAAATAACAACAGGAAATATAGTAGTATGTAATTATCAAAGTAATAACAAATTATAGGAACTAGCGAAAGGGTATAATGCACGAATTTAAATATAATTTGAATCCCATCCTCTTCATAAATATACCTTATTCCTTGCCTCCCCCCCCCAAAAAAATCCAAAAAAGGGCTATTGGTCTCGAAACGGCATTTTGCGTCGAATCACTACAAATGACTGAATCACAAAGTTGTTGCCACTAAATATTATCGCTCTGTATTACATTTAAAGTAGCTAAATAATTAAAGAATCCGTATGAATGTATAAATGTTTCTCGCACTGTGAAGAAACAACGATACCAAGTCATCAAATTTTGAATAACATAGTCCTCCACCCGAACATGGGTACCTGGGAATTTGTTTTATTGTCTATTTCAAATTTTGTAAAACTTTAACGAATCTTTGATTCAGAAACTCAACAATTTCAAAGCGAGCAGTGACAACACTGTAGAAAATGAAACATTTTACTTACAACGCGAGAGATTGTTTTAAGATATGAGATAATTATTGTTAGTTCAAAGGGGCAATTTGCCCAAAAGGACTATTAATTTCGTTTTGGCGTTTTGCGTCGATTCACTACAAGCATTGTTTCACCTTTCAAATTGTTGCCGCCAAATATTATCGCTCTGTATTATTATTGTATTTAAAGCATCGAAAAAGAATTGATTTAAGACGGTAGTGGAGGAATTGGCATAATCCTGAGGATGAATCGGCATTAAACTGATCATCTGACCAGTTTTGGACTTAGAATTTTGGATGCTATGGAATGCTAAAGAATGGTGTGGAAATTTTCCTTTTTTTTATTTCGAAAAAAAAAAAAAAAAAAAAAAAAAAAAAAAAAAAAAATAACGAATTAATTTTCTTTTTCTAGGAATAATAAAATCTAACTAAGCTATTTTAATTGATTGTCTGCCAATAAACGGCAATATCGTGCTTATTTTAAAGAATGCTTTTTTTGCAATTGGCAATAACGAAAGTTCAGAATTCAAAAGTCATAGCAGTTAGTTGTGTTGGCTTTTTGCGAGTTGGTGCAACGTCAAGTTTTTCTTCTAATTTAGGCGCATATTTATTAAATGAAAGTGCTCATTCATCCCCTTAGTTGAGTTAGATGTCAAACCTGCATAAAATGATGCAAGATCATGGAATAAGGAGATAAAATAGCGATAAAGAAGGTAGTTTTAAAGAACTCCTTCGACACTGCGTAGTTACGTTTAATGAAAAGAATGATAGTTGTGAAACAAGTTTCATACTGTGAGTACAATTCTTATTCTTGTTAGACCAAATGATGTTAGCCGAGGAGGGCTATCAGTCTCAAAACAGGATTTTGCGTCGTTGAATCACTATAAAAGTGTAAATCACTTATCAAAATGTTGCCACCAAATATTATCGCCCTGTATTATATTGAAGGAGATTAATTAAGGAGGAATCTGCATAAATGTATGTTTCTCGAATTGTGCTAAAACAACGGTATCTAGAGCCATCCAATTTTGAATAGCGTAATCCTGCTGCGAATAGGGCATCTGGAAGCCCAAATTTGAAATTTGGAATTTGTTTTATTATCGATTTCATATTTTGTGAAATTTTAACGAATTTTTGATTAACAAACTCAAGGATTTCAAAGCGAGCAATGGCAACATTGTATAGAAACATGATTTTTATCTCCAGCGCGCCTGACTGTGTATCGGAAATTCTAAAGCTATGCTCATTTTAAAATTATTTTGCGATATTGCTCTGGAAAAGAATTTGATGGTTTAAGTGCGAAGAACATGATATTTAATAAATAAATATAACACACAAAATGTTAAAAAACGCCTCTTTGGAGCTAATTTAACACCTGAAACCTTTCAGATTTTTTTTACTCCAAAGTGGCTTTTTTCCTGAAGGACTATTGTTCTCGTTTTGCGATTTTGCATCGGAAACATTAAAAGTCTGAATCACTTTTCAAACTGTTGCCACAAAATCTTGCAGCCCGGTATTATATTTAAATAAATTAAATAATGAAGAATCTGCATAAATGTATATATATTTCTTCAAATGTGATAAAACAACGATACCTAGAGCCATCCAATTTTGAATAACGTACGTTTCCACCCGAATATGGGCATCTGGAAGCCCAAATTTGGAATTTGGAATTTGTTTTATTATCGATTTCATATTTTGTAAAACTTTAACGAAATTTTGATGAACAAACTCAAACAATTTAAAAGCGAGCAA
>KK115971.1:3201308-3216852 GCA_000611955.2 Stegodyphus mimosarum
CAAATTTACATACAAAAAATAAAAACGTGCAAAAATATTTAGCAGTGTGTCTAGATATAAATTGTTTAATTAATTTTTTTATCATCTTGCATTTTATTTTAATTCTTATATTACATTGAATTTTTATTTTAATTCTCATATTATATTTGATTTCTATAGTATATTCGATTTAATTTTAATTTTTATATTTAATTTCTATTTTAATTCTCAATTCTCATAAGATTCCCCTTTAAGTCAATGACTGAAAAGTTCTATAATTAAAAATACAATGTATTCTGTACTTATCATCTTCCTAATAATTCTAATAATCTCACTAACTGCTCTAACCACTTCCAACTACATATGAAAATTCTTTATACCATCCTATTATTTCGTGCCCGTAGAAACAGCAAAAGAAATAAAAGTATATCCTGGTATTTTTTAGAAGTGGTACGGCTGCAGTTTTAGAGGCGGGAGGATTGCGCGTCACATTTCGAGCCATTTTATGTACAGCTACAAGAGAATGAACTTGGAAAAGTGAAAGTTACTTCTGCATCGCTATGTTTCTCAGAAGTAAGTAAAGTATCTCATCTGACGTAACTTGATTTCATAGCGAAGCAATAATACGGTATAAAAATCCAACACCAAGTAAAATGTAATAGCATTTACTGCAAAAAAAGTCATTCCTTATAGCTTCGTGGTACAGTTATTACGATTTTCTTCTCTTTTCGGCAATTAGTCTCAAGACTCAAGAGTGAGACCGCCATTTTTACTGTCGGCGCCATCTTCATAAAACCAATGAAAAGAATAGAGACGTCGCTCCAAGCTAATTTTTTTACGAGTGGAATTTTTTTTTTAGCTTTTTTCTTTCTTTTGTAAAGTTTTGTTTTTCTATTGTGAAGAGATTTAGCTACTAAAGAGAGGCAATTAAAAGAGAAAGCTCCCTCTGGTGGGGAGATGAGCCCACAAATGATTTTTGACCCGTGACCAAATGGATCAAACTTGCGCTGCGAAGGGGCTGGTTAAAAATTTGCCTTCTTCCTCTTCTTCCCCCCTCCCTCTCTCTCTCTATTCGTAAAAGAAAGAATTTTAAGTGATGGCTGCGCAAAACACAGATTAAAAGTTCCCAAAATTAAAATAAATTTTTCCATGCAAGCTTTTTCGTGCTTACGTTTTCCTTATCTTACGAAAGATCAGAAGATCATTATTTCTAAAAGCAAAACTATTAATTATGTACGAGCATATAAGAGCTGCTTCCGGAGCCCAAAATTTTTCTTATACTTGAAAATTACACACACACACACACATATATATATATATATATACACAATAAAGATTAATAATTCTGAATGAAATGTCAGAGGCATGAAAATGAATTTAATACATATACACCATCTGCAGGAAAGTGCACAACATTGGGTAAGATATAGAATATCACTTCATTGAAAGGCTTTACATAAAACACACCCAAATTTAAAAAGTATATTAAAGTAATCTGTAATTTACCTTTTTATTCATTTTACCATTTACTAAATATGCAGGGTATTTCAAAACTAAAGGTTCAAGCTTTAAGCAATGGTAGATCACACCAAACAAAGGAGTGCGTAAAGTGAACACAAGCCAGTTTCCCTTAAAATGTTCTCCACGAAGACATTCCTAGCTCTAATGTGCCACAATCAAATGCACCAGAAACAAAGGCTTTTCATCGTAGAATACATGCCGGACATTAAAAAGTTAGTCTCTGGATAGCGCTGTCAGAAAAAAATACGAAAGCAGTGTTTTTCGCAATATATCGTAATTTATTTTTGCATTTTGTTTCTTTGCACTCTTCGATTGTGACATGGTTTTGTTTCTAAATAATTATTTTTACATTTGACGTTTTTAATTTGCAGTGGCCTTGGAGTTCTCTCTAACCATCCAAGTAATTTTCAGTTAAGACACAATGACCTCACTCCTTAACTCAATTTTCTTTCATTTTTTTCGAGAAATCCTGAATTCCAGATTTGACTATCTCAGTTCTCTTCAACGATTTTGTTTTCAGTGAGCAGTCCATGTCGCCCGACATTTGTGGCTAAAATCATTACAGCTGATGTACTATCATTAATAGTTTAGAACAGACTTCGGCAACCTATGACTCGGTCACCGAATGACCCAAGTGACCCACTTAAGACCGAATTTAAAGTGTAATATACAAAAATAAATTATGAAACATAAATATGAAATGAGAACTTGAAATCGTCGAAAACTCCAAGCCTTAAATAGAGCTTTGAAGTGGCGCCACAGGCGCGTGTGATGTGCGTCTGCGCGGAAATTCTAATCATTTGCATATCTCACCTCCGCTAATGCATGTTGTAAATTTCATGTTATTTGCATGCTTCCTTCAGGGTGTTGCATTTACGGTGGCCAGCAGTGTACATGGGAACATGTTTATACATGAGAACTTCATACGTTCGGTTTAATATGATATTTACATGGAGTTAAATACATGTTAATTTGTTTATGGGTAATTTTTTCATTTATTTACATCAAAGCAGAATACTTGTGAGTGAAAGAAAAAAGTTGCATTGAATCCAGAAATTGTACATTAAAAATCATTAATCAGTGGCATTTATACATGTATATTTACTTTATCCGAAAGTAAAACAATAGTTGCAGATGCTTCAAATATGTATCGTTTATGCATTTCGAAATTTTAAATCAATAATGAAATTGGAAATTTGGATTTCTTGGAAAGTTTTAGTTACACTTTTAGATACAATAAAAAGCAGGAATTCATATTTTAATTTATTTCAAAATTATTTGTTCTCACGACTTCGAACTGGTTTATTTTTGTACACAAAACTAATTTCGGAGGTGTTTTATTTTGCAGCTGCTGAAAATATTTGCTGTCAATAAAAATGTATTAAAAAATTAAATAAAATAAAATAAACACAATAAACATTCAATTTTTAATAAATCGGATTTCAGTAAAGCAGTTCATAGGTTTAGAATCGCACTGACTGAAGTTTATTGCTCTGTAGGCATTGTGATATTTCATATATAATTGAACTATTACTGCCCTTGCAGAGACTTTGGACAGCGGATCGTCTGCATTACGAATTTTCCCAGATTGTGAAAATATCAAAATTATGCCGAATTCCCTCCCCCTCCCAAAAAAAATTCTGATGTCCAGTTTACAAATATTTTCAGACAAAGCAGTTTAGTTTCAACAAGTTGGTTAAACTGAAAAGTTTACATTTTCAATGATTAATTCTTTTTTTATATATCAGTTACTTGTTATTTTAATGTAGCAAACACTGAAAATATTTTTATAATTTTCGTTTAATAATTTTGTTTAGTTTTTATGAAATGTATTTTACCGATCTTTATAAAATGGGTCAGAATATGATTGATAGGCATGGTTCATTATCTTATACCTAAAATCATGGTTATCATGCGACTGATGTAAAAATTTCAAATTCAAACATTTTGGACACTGATGCATTTTATTATTAAAATATTTACATGTACATAAAGTAAAAATAAATCTTTGATTTTTAATAATCTTTTAAAGTTTTTATTTATTTATTTTAAATGCTTTCCCGATCTCCATCCTCAAAAACAATTGCGCGTTAATGTTTTGCAGATTCGTTGGTGTTTTTCGCATTGTTATGAATTTTGCTTATTGCTTATATGTAAATAATTTTATTGAAATTGTTTGCAAAACTGTAGCATCTCTTGTATAATGTAGCATGAAAGGTCCCAAGAGAGTGAAGGGAAAAATAAGGCTACAGGGGAAAGTCCATTTAGCATTAAAGCAAATGGCTGTCTCGCAAAACTGACAGGATAGCGTCAAGCTGGTGATGGTTTTGACGACTAATTTTGTTCGCAGATGATTGCCCAAATTTGACAACCATTTGACGGCTGGACACATTTGGCTACAATTTCGACCTCTGTGTAATTATAACTGATTCTATCACTATGTAACTGTATCCGGCCGTGTGTAACTGCAGTTGTGCTTGCCTTCCTCCTCCTGAGGTGTCGACTGAGAGACAACTCCCGGCGTTCTGTCTAGGACCTGTACTTACGCAGTCTCGCCTCTTGGGGTATAATAATCAGTATTTACAGTGACTGGAACCTTCTTTATTCTGTGGCAGGTTCAGACTCGACAGGGACAGTACTGGTACTGTCTTTTTCTGCCGCTTGGTTCTGGGGATGTTTCATGGTTAGATATCAAAAGCTGTCCTTGGGGATTTGCCCCTAATTGACCAACACTGAGTCTATGACCTAAGTTCGTTCTCTTTGTAGGTGACTGCTTGCCGGTCGCCACTGACTTGAGCAGTTTAAATTTGACTATGGGCAATTTTATCCTCCTAGGCTGACCGGGAGGTTATGCCTCCTTGGATGGCCTCTAGAGTTTGGGGCATCAATAACTGTGTTAAGGGCCTTAAATAGTCCAGTATGGAATTCCTTTCTCCCTACTGTCCTACTAGTTTACTGTGTTTACCTTCCAGTAATTTCGAGAGATCGTAGGTAACAGAAATTTCTCGACGGCTGGGGAAAACTACGTAGGACCGGAGAGAGCATCAATTCCCAGATTAGTTCAGAGTTGAGTTCAGAGTTTGAGATTTTTTATATTGTGTTGCGTTTAACATTTTTAGTACTTCGAAGTGGTAACTATTGATTGTGCTCTGTTGTACTGAGCTATATGAAGGGCTATATGAATACTTTTGTGAAAAGTTCTACAACTGTAAAGTGTTTCTTTTGGTAAGCTTGATAAAATATATTTTATCAAGCTATTATCGGTTCTGTGTGCATTCAATCCATAAAAAACCCGTACGCAAGGAACAGTATGCTACTTATATAATCCTCATGATGCACATAACTTCGCAAAATTTAAAGTGAAACTCTCCTATCCAGTAATACTTAATTTAAATAACACATAATGCAATAAAATACCTCCTTCTGAAGAAAACTTTAGTTAAAAGTTGTGCTAAAATATTTACACTTTCAGGCGCACTAGTTCTTTGCACCAATTCAAATGCACATGTTTTGTCAAATATATATTATGCCTAAAATAAAGAACAGATTGAAATATTCCCAATCGAGTTTCCATTGGAGAATTTTCCAGCCGCAAAAATTTCCATATTGGTATATATTTTATACAGGAAATTACACTTCCACGACATACACCACAAAATGTTCAAAAAGAAATTAATGCAACAGTAAAATGTCTTAAGTATAATAATGTATCAAGTTAAACCAACCAATGATTTTAAAGATATTTTGCAAAATATAATAAAATACACCATACATGACAAATAAGAGTCCCAATGTTCCAAATTAAGCAAGAAACCAAGAGCCAGCTGCAGTTTGGAAGTGTGCTTCAGTTGGCAGTAAACACTAGTCCACCTCAATGTGGAGTAGAATAAACGTCCCTTGGAGATAGGCAACTAAAACAATCATGTCTGGATGAAGAGCCAGTGAGCTAAGTAATGCTCATCCTTCAAGTTCTGTCTCTATACAATGAGGCACATGGTCAGGGATTCATGAAGGATATCTAAAGCTAGTCTGATTCTTCAGATGCCTTTTGTAACCATAAAGCCCAAGACCCAAGCTTTTTAGTCCATTCTCTTACGTAGGCAGTTCAGTAGTCAGATATGCTTGAATCTTCTAAAGTCCTTGATATTAGGATAGAAGAAATGTGTACTTAATTATGTGGGACAGAATTCCTGAATTTCTCTAATATTAACAAAAGATATCTTTTTGATGAAAGAATCGTAATTTGGGTTCAGAAAAAAAAAGATATATAACTTACTTCTACAGAAACCCTTTCAAAGCGACCACTTCCTTAAAATGACCACCTCTGAAAGTGACATCTGTTTTTGAGAAGATTAATAAATTATTAGTCTGAAAGTCACCAGTCTTAAGTCATCGCATCCATACAAGACTAAAATCAGCTGCAACTGCGAGTGGTAGTCTTTAGAGAAGATTTGCTGGATTTCAATAAATTTCAATAACAGTAACAAAAATCTCAGAGAAAATAATTCAGCTATCTTCCTGTCTTCAAAGATTTGTTTATTATTGAAAAGAAAAAGTATTATCGACAATTTTTATTTTATTTACAAATTTTGAACAAAATTATTGAGACCTATTACAAATGCTCTTTGCTAATAATCATGCATAAGTGCAAAACTTAACTAATTATTATGTAACTTCGTTGGGAATATCTATTTGTTTAAAAATACTGTAAAAAAAATATTTTAAAATGAAACAGTAACTAATTTTTAAATTAAGCAGCAGTTAAAATAAATTAAAATATTACGAAAACAAAACAAGCAAATAAATGTTTCAGTTTCTCACGACTCTATTGAGTTTATCCTTTAAGTACATTTTTTCTAGAATGTTCATTTCTGGAACAAACCGTCAAAGCGCAAATGCACGTGACGATTCAAGTAAGCACGTTGCTTTTAATCACGTAAGCCGATAGGTAGCTATTATTTTTTTAAAAAATTTAAGGACAGTTATCATGTTACTTTTTATCTTGACTTCTGCCGACGTTACGGTTAATATTCAATAAACAAAGCTATCTCGCGGAAGCAGTTGCCATCGAAATAAACAAAAAACACAATTTTTGTAACTTGTCTGTTATCGAGAGTGAGCCCGAAGAATGATTCGCAGAGGTACCTGGGGGCATTTTTCGAGTATTCGTCAATATTTTGCCGATCATTGAGTCTTTAACAATGGCGTCATGCGCTTATGTAACCAATAGACAAAATATAAAACACCAATTATGGTGATAAAATGATTTCGGCGTTCTCAAAGACATGTGCTCGTGTACTTTTTTTGGTACTTAAGAAAAGGGAACGGCTGATTGTTGCATCTTGTAACGAAACTCTTCATAAATGTTTTTCATCGCAAATATTGAGCAATGTTGATTTCCTGATCATATGCATATCTGAATATTGTAACTTCATTTCCTGAAATCTGTTAATGTCATCCACAACAAGAAAAATAAAGAAGAAAAAATTACTTCGATATGCGTTTGCGATAAAGATACTCTACTTCTAATTCAATATAAGAGAATAAAATGTGAAAATTATTAAATCGATCACTCTGAAGAAAAGCGTAATCTAAGACAGGAAAGCCTTACCGCATACCTTTCCAGTGTTTTTTTTCCTTTTAATTAATTTTAGAATTTTAATATCTGTTAAATAGTTTCGAAAAAAATAATGTTCATTAAAATTATGCAAAAATAAATTTTAAACGCAGTCTGGTACTATTTTATAAAGGATTATTGAAAAGCAAAAATTTCGTAATCTTGAAATTTATTTTAATGATTACATTGAGCACACACACAAAAATTATTGGTGGAAAATTTTCAGAAAACTTACAAGGGAACTGGCGACATTTAAGCACCCTTAAAGAAATCGTGTGATTTGCACTGAATAAAGTTAGTTAGCAAGGATGAATCATGCAGGTAGTGTCAATGATTCTCCGTTTGCTTCTTCTTAATCTGAAGTGCAATTTCTACTGCGACAGTATACGTTGAAGAACAGCTTGGTCCAATATATCCCACTAATCTATACAAGCAATCTAGACTTCAGCTATCCTCCAACAGCGGACTGGAACTGATAGTTCGATCTGGTTCAAATCCTAGCGAAAGGGACGGCTGTGTAGAAGTTTTCATGATGTGTCATGATCTCGTACTTTACTGTAATTCAAATAATCCAGTCTAAAGACTTCAAAAATAAAATCTGCTAGCGGGGCTTGCTAGAGATGGTTTCTACTGGAAAAGGCATAAAATTCCATTGGGTGGAATTGGGAGATTTCAGAGAAAATATGCGAAAGTAGGATTCTTTGTAAATTAATTTCTTCAGCTATTTCTTCGATAAAGATTACTATTAGCTGAAGTATATGCCTGAAGACTTTTTCTTGATGAATGCATATGTTGCTTGCTTACTATTATTTGGCTTATTTTCACTGAAAACTGGTTCTATAATCCTTCGGACGATAAACATAAATGGATTTGATTTTTTTCTTTTTTTGTGGACTTTTTCATAGTTGTAGTTTGTCTTGATGGCAACCCAGGACAACCATCAAATATGTAAAAACTTAACAAAACCTTGGTAAAAAGTTACGAAGGTCTTTGCATCTTTCAGTTACCATAATGAAAGACAGGGTTGGTTACAACCGAGCAGACTCATCCAAGATTCGTCTATGATCCTGTTGTCATATCAGTTGCTGTTATTTTTCATGCTGCTTTTTAGTGTTAATCTTTCTCTGTGAGCGATTCATCTACGCTGGAGATAGCAAATATAAGATTAGAGTGTCTTTCGTAAAGAAGTTTCTCAACTGCGATTAATTGCAGGTTGGGAAACTTCCATGTATGAAACAACTTCCTTGGTCATCAAATTTTCCCGAGATTTGATTTGAGAATTGTGCCTGGTTTTCGGCATAGTGGTGGGTAACATTTTTAAGAGACAGCAGTTTTAGTCGCTTTGGCAACTCAGCTTTTCTCTATGAAATTAGCAAATTAGTTTTCTCTCCGTTTGAGGTAATATCCTTCTTAACTGAACAAAGGAGCTATATTGTTCCACAAAAATACGTGCTACGCACCTCTATCGAATTCAATAATTCGTTCCGGCATTTTTGCTCCAAATTTCAACTCTAAGGTGAGATTTTAAAGATTATCTGATCTGCAATTAAAGCAGACTTGCACATGCAACAGTAACAGATAGCAGCCACATGAAAATCAGTATTTTATGTATAAATCAGCTTCAGTAAGAAACTTTGATAAAAGAAAAGTAATCAGCTTTTATTTTTTCTTTACACAATGAGAGAAAAATAAAATGCAATTAAAAAAATCTGATATGTACACCACATGACTTCCTCGTATGGAATATTAAATTATACTCATTTTTTCCTGCATTTCGTTTAAACTTATTTCCTCGAAAATTCATTAGAGATATATTTCTTATTTAATTAATTCAGTTCTCACTTCGCGGCAAGGCAAAAATAGATAAAACCTCAAAAAAGCTTTATTAAAAATTTGAAGAATGTGGAAAAATATGAAACATAAATAGAGTTAAAACAATTTAAAGATTAATTTTTACGATAAAAGTTAGAGTTTCTAAGCAAAAAATAAACAATTCGGCCAGCGTGTAAGAAGGCAGAATTCTGGATGCACAAAATTAAAAGTTTACTTTTGGTCTGACTAGGTAAAAAGACGCTGAAGGCGTAGAAACTGACTTAATTTGTTGTGGACGTTATGCTGAGTCAATATATGGGATAATTTAATAACTTAAATGATAATTCCAGAAGGGATTAAGCATGATTTAATTCGCGGTAATAAAGGAAGACGTTATAAAAATGGAATAACGGAGAGCTGAACAGCTGATAATTTAACTATCGTGAACTTGCAAACCTTTTTCTCAGTCTAGCCTTTAAAATATTCTATAACTATAAATACTGTTTTTTGGCGTTCTAATTAAGAAATAATTCACTAACCACAATAAGTTACTTCTCTAATAAAATATTATAAATGTGACATCCGGTATAATAGTTAAAAGCTTTTTTCAGTTATGACACGGAAAAGAATTTATTTTTATGTAAATCCATTTTTCTGCTTCTGGTTTCCGAATAGTTGTAATAATTATCTTCGTGGATTCTTTTACAGATGCTAGACCAAATTTCTGTAATTATTTATGGCACAAGTCTTCGAAAATAAAGAGTTGCGAATATTTCCTTTCCTTCAAATTTCTCAATTAAAAGTTCATTTCTGTATTGGAAAATTATGATGTATAAAAGACAAAAGCAAAATAACAGGTAATCAATAGATACGTAACAAATTTTTGCTAGATTGACATAAGCTTAACAGGGTTTAATTTTCTAATTCTCATCCAAAATATAATTTCGCTTTTCTTTTGGTTAGGAGCAGTCATAACCGATGGAATCGGACCTACAAACACTATTCAAACATTGATACAATTTCCCTCCAAAAAGGTGTCTATGAGACTAGCGGCGGCAAGTTTGAGATGAGCGGCAAGTGAGAGATCAAAGCAAGCCGCCAACCGCGGTACCTGTCATCAATCAGTTGATGATAGACATTGATGGTACCAGTTTGAGAAAATAGAAGAATCTTCTTTGAATTGAACGGTTAGTTTGTTATAGTCCACTTGTTTTGGGTCCCCTACAAAATCGCTTCGTGCCCCCTCCCCTCTCCTCTCATCCTTTTGCACTATGAATCAAACTATTTTTATATGTTTTTATATCAGTAGCTGGCGTCGTCATCATAGCCACTTAGAACTTCAACAATATATATACGAATTTTTCCCCTTTCTAAAACGCGGACCTCCCAGATACTCGGAGTTATCTGTTGGAATGTTTTCTTAGAATTTCTGTTCTTTTTCTTCCTATGTCTCATCTTTGACTGTCGAAGATTGTCTAATTAAAATAATAAGTTGTCATATGGTCAATTAACATTTATTTCGTAACTGCATTTCACAGAACCAATCCTCTTAAGGCAGAAATTCCTATTAACACGTTGTCGACTGTGAAAATTAGGGCATAGCAACAGCATATTTTTTCAAGTACTGCGTAGTAACATTTTAAAATTTAGGCAACCACAATATGTGCATGAAGCTTAAGTCTTAGTCGAGGCCGGCTTTGCACATACCCAAGACATCTTTCCCCTGTAATCTCTGCAAGTACTAAATTCTGTTACCCTAAATTCTAAAAATTTTGCCACCTCTAAATTCTGCTTCCTAGTGTCTCTGATAAATTCTAAAAATTTTGGTATACCATATAATTCGACATAAAACACACACCTATAATTTCAAACTATATTTTTAAAATTTTTAGATATAGCCACCGCATAACGCCCACCCTTTTCTTTATGAAGAAATCTGAAAGATGCAAGCACGATGCTCTTATCTTTTGAAGTCAGTAAAATTTTCTGGTCCCTTTTTTATTCATTTCATACTGAGATGAGATTCATACTGATCTCCCGCGCTTTATTTCAATAAAGTGAGAATTCGGTTCTTGTCAATAAAAAAAAATACTATTAATAAATTGATAATATTAATAAATTTTACTTATTCTTTTAAAAGCACAAACATATAACTCCTCCAGCTTAATAATAACTAGTAATACCAACTTTTATATCGGATCTTTTGAACATCTTCTGGTGTTGCCACTCTGGGAAAGCATAACTCTGTTTTTCTTCATTTATAATTCACGATCTTTGCATAACTTTAGTCAAATCTTAGAACATCTTTTTATTCTGATGTTGCCATTCCAGAAAAGCATAACTCTGTTTCTTTATTTATAATTCATGACCTTTACTAAATCATTTATTCCCCGGCTTCATTATTATTTATCATTATCATTATTTTCTTATTATTTATGATTATTCCCAGGTTTTCAAACAAGGGTAAACTGAACTGACAGGCGATAGGAGGAAGAATATTTGTGTGCGGGGAAATGCTTAAGAAAGCAAATAATTTTACAAAGAGGATGAGTTGTATTCAATGCAGCTATGCACAAGAATGTTATTCTACGGTTTCCAGAAAAGGGGGTACATAATTTGCTGTAAAAATGTACTTTCGACCTGAATGACTTAGTGGAATGAGTAGTCAGATGTTTTCTCTTTCAATAATCATTTGAAGCCGTGATTTTGGAAATGAACATCGAAGGCTTTAGTAAATCGCATTTGCTTTAGTTGAAATACGGTGTTTCTAACATTTCTTTCAATAGAAACAGGGCTCCTGCTAAACGAAACAAACACAGTGTTGGTTTCAAATGCAAAGTTATACAATTTTCGAAAGCAAATGGAAATCTACTACAGTAAGAATGTCTGGTGTTGGTGAAAGCGTCATACGTGAATGGAAGAAAAATTAAACCAGAATAATTAATATGAGATAGAATAAATATGCTTTGAGGAAAGGAATAACGAAATGGCCTATCCTGGAAGAAATAGTCTACGCTTATTTGCCTTAGAACGAAATGGCCTATTCTAGAAAAAAGTGTTGCGAACTGGGTCCTAGAAAATCTCGGAATGAGTTAATTGTAACAAAAAATAGCCTGCATTCAATCTATAAATGTTTATCTGCCTGAAAACAGGCAAAAAGAATGATGCAAATGAAAGTGAAAATATTAAAGCAACTTTGAACTAGTGCAGTCGATTTATGGCACGGAATAATTCAGATCTGCGAAAAAAAAGTTTCCCAAATGATTTGGACAATAAATGATAAGTTTCCAGAAGTATGTTATTGACCTACGAAGACAAAAAAATTATTGACTTTCCCATATTTGAAATACCGATGAAACTGCAGTAATCTTTGATGCGAAATAAAAGCAACTGATAGGAAAGAAACAAAAACGGTTCAAAAACAACAGGTCACGAAACATCTTACCATCTTTCCTTCTTAGCGGACGGTGCAAAATTAAAACCCATGATTATTTTCAAGAGAAAGATGTTGTCGAAAATTAATTTCCTAAATGGTGCTTTTTTTTAATGTTCGCAAGAAAGGATGGATGGGCGAAAACGGCGTGAAATTATGGATAAGAAATATTTGGCAAAAATGTCCTCTTGCCTTAAAGAATTCAGAAAGTCTTTCAGTTTAGAATATGTTCATATTCCATTTACCGTATAATACGAAGAAATTGTTGAAAACGCATAATACAGATATGGCAGATATTCCAGGAGAATTAACGCTTTTAGTTCAGCCTTTAAATGTGTGCATCAACCAAACATTCAACGAAAATATAAAAGGACAATGGAATGAGGGCATGTTAGAAGGCGAAGAGGCATTTACAGCAGGAGGTTAAAAAACGTGTTATGCCAGTCTAGTAATTGTGTGTGAGCGGATAATAAAAGTACGGAATGAAATTAAACCTCATATAACTTAAAAGTCATTTAAAAGAATATAGTATATCTAACAATCTAGATGGAATGAATCTCATTTATGGATCAGAGTAACAATTACCATGAAGATGAAATAGAATTCGATGATGTGCTTGAAAATACAACGAAGACCAATATGATGAAATTTTCATGTTATCCGATAATGAAAATTTTCAAGTTCATAAGGTATATCATTTCTTTTAAATAAACAGCATTTAGATATATGCAGAATCTAATTTTTATATGCTTATCTTTTCTTTCTTTTTTAAACCTCTCATTTTTATATCTGATGTATAACGCGCACCCGTAAACTTCGATCCTATTTTTACTTCTTGTACGAAGTAAAAAGGAAGTATTGTAATCGCGAAAAATTTCGGGCATCATATTTCAGCGAAAATATCCATTTTGATCGCTATCGAATACAATTTAAAGATGTTTTTGCGTGACATCCGTACGTAAGGAGAGAATAAAGAACTCTTTTTCCTCCAAAAAAATTATAAAACTGATTTAAAATGAATTCTGAAGATATTTTTTTCGTGGCGTCTGTACGTACGTATGTATATATCTCGCATAACTCAAAAACGATTAAACACAGAGCGTTGAAATTTTGTATATAGGACTGCTATAACATGTAGATGTGCACCTCCTATTTTGGTTGCAATCGGCCGCACCAAAAATATATAAATATATGTGTATATATATATATATATTCACTTTGTTACTCGGCTCAGTGAAATCAGTCTTTTTTTATTCTTATATGTTGGTAAATTGTGCAATTTTTGTTTTAAAAATGATTGAATTATGTTGTTCTTATCTTCCGATTAAGGTTTTTATATCTTTAGTAAATCTGTAATGCAAGAATTATGGAATTATCAACAATTTAAAAGTTGTTTAAGTGCTAAGCCTAATCATTTTTCCCATGGAAGCCATATTTGTTTACATTTGAAACTTAGGAGAATAGTGGATTTGTTGCCAATCTAGAGAAAGTAAGCTTCGCAACAACAAACATAACGTCTTCTTTTATTATTGAGAATTATATCGTGCTTAATCCACTTAGGAATTTATTCGACGAAATAATGTTTAAGATTTATTTAGTAATTTTCAATATAGGTATTTTGAGTTATGTATTTTTACCTTGTCGTGAAGTAAGAACAGAATTAATTCAACGGGAAATACTGAATACATTTTTTTTTCATTCTGAATGAATGAGAGTTATAAAATGAATGAGATATAACTCTATTAAGTGAAGCTGAAGCTAGCGCAAGAGTGTCGCTATGATAGACAAATATAGTGAATTTTAAAGAGTGCATTTATTCTATTGTGGTTTATGCTCTATCGATGAAGCAGATTTAATTCAATCCAATAAGTTTAAATGAAATGCGAAGTGCGTATAATTTATATTTCATACAAGGAAGTCATGCGTTGTACGCATCAGAGTTTTTAAATTTAAAGTGCACGTTATAAGCCGGAATATACGATACCTAAATTTTGCTGTTTGGTGCTTCTCTAACTTCTAAAATCTTTCCCATCCGGTGCCTCTGTACCAGTTGCACACCTCTGGCTCTGACCCTGATCCTGTTTAAATATAAAACAATGCACAGTAACTGCCTTTTCAGAAATTCGATCTTTCAACTATAACAAACAATCTCATTATTATTATTATTATTTTTTTTAAGAAAATCAATATTTTCCTAAAACTGATTATTGAAATATCTGTTCCTCCCTACACAGTAAAAATAGTCAAACATTATTTTTTTTTTGTTTTCTAAAACTAGATTACTTTCTCTAAAATTATTACTTTTTCTGACAATACTGATGAAAGAACTATCTCTGTATATAACTGTTATAAATGCCGTGATGAATGTGATTTCAGAAGGTCTAAGAGAACGAATTAGAAATAGTAACATTCTGAATATAGTTTTTTACTGCTTGGTATACATTTCTATCATTACTAAAAAAAACACCTGCAATGGGTTCTAAAAAATTGCTGTTGATTCCTGGTTTTTTTTTTTTTTTTTTTTTATTTTTTTGCAAAACATTATGCCTGAAAAGAAAGGAGAAGCTGATAACTCTATTGTTAATAACACCGATAACTGATAACAACCAGACTAATTGAAAAACAAACTAAAATAGATAAATAGATGAAAAGATAACAAAATCAAAAAATGTAAAAGCGGGAGAATTCAACAGGCAAAATGGAATACACGTCTTTTATTGTAGATGAATACTACTTTGAAATGCTTCTGCCTTTTCTGCTTTTAATAGTTGGTCTAAATAGAAAAATAATGGCCAAAACTGAACATATACTATTTTTTCCACGACGTATTTTATTACTAATAATGATTATTTTATTTTTATACAACTTGCACATAAACTTATGTAATCCAAGCATTTTTTTATATGAAATAATCATTATTTTAGTATGATATTTGAAGTGTACTACTTATTTTCTTTTCATCTTAGTCGCAATACAAATCAATACGTATACATCGCATCATGCATTTGCATTATTTTATACCTCTGTGTAAGAATATGCATACTTCCCTCCACGTGAGATTTCATGTGCTAATAGGTTCCTTCTAGAACTTTAATTAAAATAATTACATACATCATATTCCATTTTAGATATCTGAGATATTATTATAATCATTAATTATTATTTAAAATTCTATATCTATT
>KK115971.1:3216892-3283186 GCA_000611955.2 Stegodyphus mimosarum
TTAAAGAACGAAATTATTCTTCTATTAAAGGACGAAGCATTCGAATCCTTGAATTTCACAAGTTTTATAAAATATACAAAATTCGAAAATTTGAATCTTTCGAGTTTTTCTTCATTTGGATTCTTACTAAGGGGCGGGGGGGGGATCTGAAAGATTTTCAGATTTTATATTACGCCCAAAGGGGCTTTTTTTTTAACGTTTTATGCATTACCTTTATTTATTAAGTATCATGCTCTTCTCACTTAAACCATAAAATTCAATTCAACAGCAATATCACAAAAACAACCTCACTTAAACCATAAAATTCAATTCAACAGCAATATCACAAAAACAGTTTCAAAAGAGCTTATCTTAAGAATTTCCGATACCCACTCTAGTGCGCTGGAGATAATTTTTTCCCCTGTACAGTGTCGCCATTGTTCGCCTTGAAATCGTGGAGTTTCTTAATCAAAAACTCCTAAATGATTTAAAAATATGAAATATATAATAAAACAAATTCCAAATTCTAAATTTGGGCTTCCATATTCGAGTGGAGGACTATGTTATTCAAAATTTGATGTTTTTAGCTAGCGTTGTTTTTTCACAGTGCGAGAAACATGGATGAAGATTCTTCATTATTTAATTACTTTAAATATAATGCAGGGCTCTAATATTTGGTGGCAACAATTTGAAAAGTGAAACGCCGTTTATAGTGAACCAACGCAAAATGCTAAAACGAAATTAATAGCCCTTCTGGGCAAATTGCCCCTTTGGGGTAATACATAAATAAATATTTTAACTAGAAATATTCGAAAATTAGTTTTGTTGACGTCAAGTATCGATAGAAAGGTACATTGAAAAAAGAAAATAATTGTTGTTATTTCAATGGAACTTAATTATTAGTATAACATTATGACAGATATAATGCAGTACTCTTACCTTTCTGGAGATAATTTAACGTTCTGTGTTTAAAGTTATTCATGTTAGCACTTGAAATATTCCTGAATTTTTCATACTTGCATTAATTTGAAAAATATTGTGGAAGAGTAAAGCATTTGAAATATTTCTTAAATAATATTATCAAATTATACCAAGAAAACGAGCCTCAAGATTTTAGAGCTTCAGTTGCTATGTATTTCTTTGGCTAAATTTCGTTTGTACTTTATATTGTGAAATTTGATTCCATCAAATAGTGATTGTATATTTTATTTAAAAAAGTTAAATCCCCCTTTTTATGAAGGAGTGGTAAGATTCAGAAACTTTTTAGTCTTCGGAACCTAAATTCGAGAAATTTAGGTTTATCACCACTTCTAATTCGTTCTAAAAAACAGGCAACACGTTGTCAAGAAAAACAGAAAGAAATCCAGAATGCTTAACGAAAATATCCATTTTGACGCTATGTAATCCATCTGAACGAATGTTTTTGCATAACATTTGAATATACGGGCAGAATAAAGGTCTCTTTTTCTTAAAACGGGTTAAAAATAGATTTAAAAGAGATTTTTTTTGTGACGTCTGTACGTACTTACGTATGTATGTATCACGCATAACTCAAAAACGAGTAGCCTCCGGACATAGAAGTTTTGTATATGAGACTGCTATAAAATGAAGTACTGCACCTCCCTTTTTGGTTACAATCGGCAGCTCCAAAAGTATATATATATATATATATATACCTACACTTTTACTCAGCTCGGTGAGCTCAGTTTTTTTTTATTCTTACATAATGGTAAATTGCACATTTTTTGCTTTAAAAGTGATTGAATTAATCTTAAATTAATCTGCATGCAATAGTTGCAGAACTATCAACAATTTAAAAGTTATTTAAGTGCGACTAAGCCTAACGCAGCAGCCATTAATTTGCATTTGAAAGTTATCAGAATAGTGAATTAATTCCGTTTCTGCACCTTCAGTGCCTTTTCATCAAGTGGTAAAACCAAAAGTAAACTTTCAGTTTTATGCACCAAAAAATCTGCCTTCTCGCCCGCTGGCCGAATTGCTTGTTTCTGCGTAGAAACTCTAATTTTAATTGTAAAAAAAAAAATTCTTTTACTGTATTTGGTGTTTTATGTTTTTCTGTATTTTTCAAATTTTAATGAAAGCGTCTTAAAGTTGCATTTAGCCTTGCCATGAAGTGAGAACTGAATTAATTGAATGAGGAATATATCTCTAGTGAAATTTGAGGGTATGAGAAATGCAGCGAAAAAATGTGTATAACTTAATAGACCGTACAAAGAAGTCACGTGGTGTTCACATCAGATTTTTGTTTAATGCAATAAATAAGTTCAATGCAATAAATAAGTTAATGCAATAAATAAGTTCAATGCAATAAATAAGTTAATGCAATAAATAACACATTTCCTCCAAGGAAGTGTTATAGCACATCAGATAAAGCCTGACAAATCAAAATATTTTGTGAACCAAATGGCCCCAGAAAAGCTTTCGTCAGCTTATTTACATCGCTTTTGGATGACGTACCTTTACATAAAGATTCTGGTGCTGATCCTGATCAAAACAAACTATCAAGGTCTCTTATTTCTTCTACTATTTGTGTGACGGTATCACAAACAAAATAGACTATCGAGTTGCAGAATGAAAGCTCATTTAACACTCTCCGGTTATTTGTTATTTAGCCCACTTAGATAAGCTCAATGAGAATTCGAGAACAGGAATTAACTAAGAAAAAAGAAAAAAAGAGATGAATCCGACGCGGACGATGAAGTGACGACGGCCTCCCGATTTCACTTCGCTTTGTTTTGTTGCTTCGAAACGTGGATTTCAACACGAGTGGGCATCCCGCAGCGAGGCCGTCACTGCAAGCTTAAATTAAAGTCACCATCATAACTATGATTTATGAGAGCGAGTCACTCTTTTGTTAGAAAACACATTTATTAATTTCTTTTTCTCGATGTCAAATGGAAATCTCCAGGAAAAAAAAAGAATACTGGAAGTGTCATGCCGAAGCCGTTTATCTGGGATGTCAAACTAATTTTTTTTTTCTTCACCTATCTCCCATCGCAGCTTTCTTATATTACTTCGATTTATTGCTGTAAATCCAAGTTTAATGAAAGAGAGTTCTTTAAAAAAAATTATTGGGATTTCCGATATTTGATGAATTACGTAACTTTTGTATTAGATACCTGAGGGAAAAATGGCTTCTACTTTACCTTCCCCCCCCGACGAAGATGACTCAAAGACAACACGTGATATAGTGAACTCAGAAATGATGTCCGTGATTATTTCAAAACCACTGTTAATGCGAAGACAGTTAAAAAAGCAAAGCGAAGAGGAATGACTCATTTTGAAAGCAATAGAAAAAACAGCATTCATAATTTACCTACATTTTTAAGTAGTTTAATGCTGAGCCTAAGTTTTATTTGGTTTTTCAAATTAAATCATTATTCCAAATTCCTCTTTCTCCAGCTCAAGCGAGCACCTGCTTTCTGTATTTGTTTCTTCCTCACTTGGCGGTGAACGTAGTGTTTGTTTGCATTAGTTTATATTATTCTTGAATTTCAACAGAAGTCAATTGTGAAGATGTAAAATAGGACAAAAAAAGGGGGGGCTGGGTAACAGATTTTTATCACTGGTTTCAGAGGAATTTTTTCCCCCCTGCCGCGCTCACTGTACAGGTCTGCTTCAATTTTCATGCAAAACTGCCTAGGAAAGGATCAGATGGTTTCCCATCCTTCCTCCTCCGTCATCAAACTTCTAAAGAGAGCTTTCGATCAGGTAATATTACAATTATCTCCATGCCACACAGACATTATACACCTACAAACATCCATACCATCCCCAGGATTCGGATCCAGGCTAAACAATAGGGCAGCTAGCTTCCCTAACCACCGATACCTTTTAAAGCGATAATCCGTGTAAAACAGAAGATTAACGTCTGTGCATTTGACTTTTTGAAGTTAACCAATTGACAAAGCAAACTGATGATTTAACAATGTTTGTATATATTGCAGATTATGTACAGTTAGTTATCTCCTATGGTGGTTAGAAACAATTTCAGAATCCTCTGATATCATCTATCATCATTGCTGTTACTTACACATTTTTCTTTCCATTTGTGTATTTTCCGTAGAGAGTTCTTTTTTTCTCTGAAGTTTGTGATAGAAAATTTTCCATCGTTTAGCAATAAACAAACTTAAATTTTTATGATGGAGAGCAGTTTATTCGCAGCCGGATAATCAGGAATTGAATTTATGAGCTTTCTTTACAGTGACATACGGCAACACATACTGCTCTCTAATCAGAAGTTCTTATTTGCGATACCGTTTATCAGGTGGCGTTTTTCAAGACTTCTTCAGCAGAATAAAGAGGTAATTTTGGAAACTAACAAAATATATTTAATGCATATGTTTGATAAGATTTGCTGGATGCCACCCAGCCGGTACAGTTAGTGCCGGAGTTACCCAGCCGGAGTTAGTGACCTTGAGTGCCATAGCGATGGGCCCGGATTCGAATCCCGGAGAAAGCATGGTTGTAACTGTTCGTCCCTTTATAGAAAGCAACGGTGGCCACCTATTACGTGCTTTCATAATACACTGCTCGACATTGAAAATGCAACACCAAGATAGAGTGGTCAGAAATTTATGCAAAATTTACAGTAGACGAACGTCACTGAGTTATGCGAATGATGTGAAATGCGCAGCTCTCCGACGCACGTAAAGTAAGATATAAAGGAAGGAACGTGCAGAATGGGCAATATTCGTGTCGTTATTTCTGCCAAACGAATTATCGAAGAAAGTTGGTTTTTGTCCCGGAAGGTACGTGTAATAGGAGAGAATGCTAGGCCGCCGTCAACGAAGGCACTTCGAGCAGATAGACGATTTTACCAGGGTTATGGTGATCGGACTGAGAAGGGCGGGTTGGTCCTTACGTCAAATCGCAGCTGATACCCACATGGATGCGAGCACGGTGCATCGGCTATGGCGAACGTGGTTGGAACAAGGAAATGTGGGCAGAAGGAGAGGTGCAGGTGCATGCAGAGTGACGTCAGCACACTTGGATCGATGCATCCGCCGACAAGCTGTGGCGGTTCCGCAAATCCCTTGTACTGCGATTCTGCAGCATGTGCAAGGTACCCTGGATGTTCCCGTGTCGACGAAAACCATTTCCCGTCGATCGGTTGAACGTGGCCTGCACTCACGGCGTCCGTTAAGAAAACTGCCATTGACCCCACAGCATAGACGCCAACGTTTAGAATGGTGCCGGACTGGAGCGATGTGGATGACAGAATGGCGAAACGTCGTGTTCTCAAATGAGTCACGCTTCTGTTTATCCAGTGATAGTCGCCGCATACGTGTGTGGCGTCGACTTGATGACAGATCTAATCCGGCAGTAACTGTGGAACGCCCCATCACGCGACAACGTGGCATAATGGTTTGGGGCGCTATTGCCTACGATTCCAGGTCACCTCTAGTTCGTATTCAGGGCACTATGACGGCCCAACGATACTTGGATAATGTACTGCGGCCGGTGGCAATCCCCTACCATCAGGGACTGCCTAAACGCCCGACCACACAGTGCTCGCATCTGCCAAGATGCTCTGCAAGGTATACAGATGCTTCCCTGGCCACCGTACTCTCCTGACCTGTTACCAATCGAACATGTGTGGGATGTGTTTGGACGCCGTTTGCAGACTCTGACCCTGCCTCGTTCAGAAGACGAACTGTGGCAAATGGTTGAAAGGGTACGGAGAGCCATCCCTCAGGACACCATCCGCACTCTTATAGACTCTATGCTTAGACGTGTTTCTTCGTGCATCGCTGTACGCGGTGGTCCTACATCCTACTGAGCCGACGCCGTTCTCGCTCTGTATTCTGACTATCATTTTGAAATAAAGATCACTTATTGCTGCTTGTTGTCTCTGTCTTTTTTCCAAATTTCATCACTTTCTGACCATTCCTTCTTGGTGTTGCATTTTCAATGTCGAGCAGTGTAAAATGGCCACCATTTACCTCCTTTGTAGTGGCACAAGGCTAATGGCTAAATAAATGACCTGGCCATTAAAAAAAAAAGATTTGCTGGGTTTATAAAAATAAATAAGTAAATAAACATAAAATTCCTTTTGGACTTAACTTCAAATACATTACAAAAAGTTGTAAGATCTCGCTGGCCCAACTTGTCAGAAACTGGGGTAGTGATTGATACTATGTGTGAAATTTACACAGAAACGTAAGAAGGGGTTAACTTTTTTTATTTTTATCTTTAAAATGACAGATGCGTCTACTTGACGCTCACAAACTGCGCCAACCCGGCGATAAACTAAAACAAAACGTAAAACTAAAAGTAATGATTAGATGAACAAATATCAAAACACTACCGACGAGTCTCTGAGATCCTAAATTAACCGCGTTTTTGATTACCGCTGAGATTCAGCAAGATTTCTGATTAAACAGTTAAAAATTAACACTTTTGCAAAGCTAGGCACACAGGCCGACAAGCGCTGATCTAAATTCTACCGAGGAATCTTACTAGCGTAACTTCAAAGCAAGACTCTCAAACTCTGGTTTCGTCTACTATTTAATTCAACTAGCTTCCGCTAAATTTGAATAAACTGCGCGTGCTACTACAATTTACATACTCTGGCACGGGCATTTCTAGGCGAAAATGAAGGCTAAACAGGAAAGGTAAATTAACTTAAAATAAATATAAACCCTACAAAGTAATTAAAAAAATCCGCAGCTGCCAGAGATAGTAAAATATATCATCGAGCAAAATAGTGCTTGCGGTATTCAATAAACATTTCTATATTGCTTCATAAATACGTATTTACCCCCCCCCCCAAAAAGTAGAACTTTCTAGATGACTCAGTTCCAATATTTGAAACTTAACGAAATTGCAGGGAATCCTCTCTTAAACTACCACCCGCCGTTCCAGACGATTTTAATCTTCCGTTAGAGGTATTCGTCTCAGACAGATGACTATCGGTAACGACGATTTTTCATCTGCGTAATTGATTTACCCTTTTCAAGGCTTTAGAGGTTTGTTAAAGAAAGAAAAGTTGAAGTAGAAGTGTGGCATACTGCTTTATTTATGCAGTTATATTAATAAAATCCTGAATTAGTTACTAAAATAAGTTACGGATAATGTAGCAAAATGATAAAATTTAGAAAAGTACCGATACTATACTAATTTTTTCTTTTTGAAGAATTATACGTAAATAATATTTTTAAATGCGTTAAATAGAATTTAAGTAAAAAGAAACCATTATAAAATTCTAAAATAATATACTGTTTCTTCAAAAACATTGACTGCTTCTTAGAATATTCATCAAACAAAGTCCGTTTACTTGACTTCTTTTTCAGGTAGCCATTTCCCTTTTATAAGCTTGTATTTTATAAAGCAGCAATGTCTTCAATAACTTTTAAACGTATTTCTAAATTTAATGCTTTTACTTTCTGCTTCAGAAAATACCTTATTATTTCAGATTACTAAAATATTTTAATCTATGGTTAATTACGTTAAGATTCATGAAATTTAAAATAAAAAAAATCTATACAGGCCTTCAAAATGGGGTCGAAGAAATTTTAAAGGGGATCTGTGATGATCGAGGGATCATTTGGGGGTGGATAGCGAAATATTGATAAACATAACCAAAATCTAATTTATTATAAAAAATTATTAATAAAATTATTAATAAAATTAATAATTAATTGTTTATGTTCACTTTCTACATTACGCAAAACAAACTGCAAGAAAGAGACATCAATCCCATCGAAACTAGAACGATTATCTTCGAATTTCCTTTCTAAATTGACTTGTCTTTAGCGACACTGAATCGAAAAGAATTAAATTAATTTGATAACTTAATGCAACTGTCCCTTATTGAAAAGGATTATAATTCTGCATAAGATATATTCTTATATACAAGCCATTTGCAAAATTTGATAGATGTAAATGTTCATTTCCAACACATTGAAAATTTGATTACGCCAGCATGGTTCATAGAACCATTGAGCTGCCATACATCTGATCTTCATAGCGGTGATTACAATGAAGCAGAAATCTTATTTAAAACACGTGAGTATGCTTAGTTTTGGAATGCAAAATTCATCTTAGAGAAATATTCCAAAATAAAAGTTGTTACAGGACCAATATTATTGACTTTTCTTATTTAGTAGAAGTAGGCTTTAGTCAAATCAGTAACTTAGTATGAAACGCAAGAAAGAGGTTGAATATTTTTGAACAAGATAACTTAAGCATATAATTAAACAATTGAAACATCAGGCGCATTCATCATATTAATTAAAGTCGAGTTTTTATACAATTAGAATCCGTGACTTTTTCTGAAAACTTGTTTATATTTATAAACTTAAAAATAACAATAACACAAAAATAATAAAACATAAATCTAATAAACCAGTTTTCAATTTTTTTATATTTCTTGTCTAATTATTATTTTAAAGTTCCTTGTATGCAGTTAATTGTACTAAAATTACTTTGCAGTCTGTACATTTATAGAGAACCACGTAAGCGCGTCGATGAAGAATACCATTCTTTTAAAAGGGGTCGATGCAGTTCCTGATCTGTACGATTATTTAATTTTAAGACCTGCATATATCACTGAGCTGTCTACGAAGAAACAAACGCGACTGATTACAATAATGTCAAAAACAGATATGCATTTTATTTGAGCTACGTGAACTTTGATTTGGTAAATGTTATCAGATGTTCTAATAAGAAATGAATCGGAAATAGTTCTGATAGGACACAGAACTTATCGTTGTATCCTAAAATACATCACTAAAACCGAATTTTAATCTAAGGAAATTGATACAGTTGTAGTTATCTACCCAACAACCTTATCCAGTTCTTTCTACAGAAGCTTTTAAGATATTACTCCTTTGTGGAGTTAGATTTTCGATAATGGTAGAAATTAAAACCAAGTATCGAAACAAGCTGCAATTGTTGAAATCCTTGCGATTGAAGGTAACTCAAACTAATTTGAACTTCATTTCCATCATCAACAACAATCGAAAAGAAAGACACCGTTCAAGCAGGCCTTATTAGAAATAGTTTTTGTAAAATAATATTTAATAATAAATATTTTTTTTTTCATAAAAGTTTCATTTCGACCATTACAATCTCTTTTCAGAAGAACGTGTGCTGTTCGTTTCTAACAAAATTCATAAGGATGAAGTGGGTTGCTGTAGATTCGGTTTCTAAAAAGTGTATCCGCAGTGATTAAAAGTTTGGGAACTTCTGCTCTAACAACACTAATCGTTTTGAAAGGTTGTTATCACAGTAGGTTTCGCTGTAATTTCAAACCGTACGATATTCGTCATTAATGTTTTTCAAAAATATCTAAATTCCACATTCTCAGAAAATATTTACTTGCGTATGGGTTTACTGAAAGAAATGCTTTTGATTTTTATTTACATCCTTGTTTTAATGTACATTGTCTTTTCTTTGCTTTAGTTATACCTTCTCGTTCACAAAGACAAAGCAAGCCTCAGTATTTCGAAAATTAATAATACGATCTTAATTGATATTTAAGTAAATACTTTAAATTTCTATATGGGTTCCTATTGGTGACGTTTTTTATTCCATACATCATAAAAAGGCTCAAGACCAGTGTAAGCAAAGAGTTAAGAAGTCTTACTTCTTCGGGTGAATACAGTGAGGCTACAATGTTGCTAGAATTCAGAGGCGGCAAAATTTTTGGAATTCAGGAAGATGGTTCATTGAGATTATCAAGAAGATTCAACCTTGGTGCTAGAAATATTTCTATGCAGATTGCTGCAAAATAAAAATCAAACTTGTAGGCTATTATGAAAAAAAAATTGAAAGAAATATTCAAAACTGCAAGAAATAATCATTGTAGGCCATTATGAAAAAAAAATAATTGAAAGAAATATTCAAAACAGCAAAAAATAATCATATTTCCCAACAAATTTAAAGCACATTTTCTGAATTGGAAATCACTATTTAAATAAAAACTCCCATAGCAAAGTTCTTTAACTTCATTGAATTACTTTTCAAATGCATTAAACTGTATTTTCATTTATTTTTTTTAATCTATGCTAGTAATTACATCAGTAATTTAGGATAAAATATTTATGCTAGATGATTTAAACACATTCTTTCAAATGATAAAAAAGGGCAAATCAAATTACTTATAATTTCTCAACCCACGCTTCAGGACACCACTCCTGCTATTAATTTTTCAAGAATTATTGCAATAGTGAAATGTCACATAGTGCTTCATAAAGCTAATATAATTACATAATCAAAATTGTCTGAAAAAAATAATCTCATAATTTTTTCTAAAGGTCATTGAAGTTTGCGTAGCCGGTAGATAAATATCGCGCCTTAGCATTCCCACACTTTCGGTATCAAATAAATCAAAGTGTTGTCAACGATGATGTCATCGAAATGAAAGTTTAAAAGAAACTGGAGTGATGGTCATTACTATTTTGAGTTCCTTTCTTATAAATATATTTACTGAACTTATTTTTTTATGCAGCCTATAGAAGATTATTAGTCAGATTTTGACTCTGATTAGTTGTTTAAGGCTATCTAAATTATGAATTTCTAATCTTCTAAAGCTTCTGGGCTGCATGGCAAATAAAGGTCACCAAAGATTGCTGCACGAAATCAAATATACCGAAGCTCAATCGCAGAATTTTCTTTATATTCACAATCACAGCGTTTATTAACAAACACATTGATACCAAGTCTATAAAAATAACACTGGGCTTTTCCTTCAATAAACCTTATTAAGGATTAAGTATGAACATAGCATTTTTAATATGAATATAGAGGTTTCATGAACACCATTGCATCTGTAGCTATTTGATAGAGTTGGTAGTGACTGAGAAATGTATATTCAAAACATTCGTAGGAAATTTTCATTCTTATTAGACTTTCTACCCGCTTCATATGAGATAAAAGTTGGCTGTAAATATAAAGCTTGACAATTTTTATCAAAGCACATATTCTGTGCATTTAATCACATTATAAAAAATAATTTAAATGCAAACGTTATATAACATTCTATAAATTTAAAATGATTTTAAGGTGAATATAAAAGATTTTTAAATTTTTAAAAAAGCAACATGATTATAAATATTCATACATAACAGTACATATAAAAAAAAATGGGTACTTACTATTACCGCAACCATCTTAGTAGAAGTAGCCAAAGTTTGAGGAAGTGCCAAATTCTGGCCACCATGCGCATAACCATTCTTCTGGCAACCGTGCTCATAACAATCGTTTCAGTCAAACAACGATGCCATTTTCCTATGCGTTCTGTTTTGTTGTATTCCAAGTTCCAACGGTTTTTATACACAAATCGTGATATTTTTCGCCTTAAACTTACTTTTAAAATATGAGGTAGTGAAATTCGCCAGCAATGGGGGAAACTGCGGTAAACTTTCAGGAGGAATACGTACAGAATTTTGCTAATGTACACTGACTACCAATAAGAATTTGGACGCCTATGCAAATGACGCTACCTGCGGTCCTAAGGTACGTCACGGACTTCGCCGGTATATATCATGTAGGAAACTGCATCGGCTTTAGTCGCATGCAAGATGTCTCGCAGTTCGGAGCTCTCTGATTTGGAGAAAGGTATAATTATCGGGTATCACAAATGCGGCCGATCCTTAAGGGACATATCTAGCGATCTGAAGTACCCAAAATCGACAGTGGCCTATGTGATTAAGAAGTGGAAGGTGAGCGGTGATTATCGGAATGTGCCCCGAGTTGGCAGACCAACGAAACTGGGAGATAGAGACCGACGAGTGCTGTCCAGCGAAATTCGGAAGAACCGCACCCAACCGATGGCCCTCATCCGCGAGGAGTTTCAACAGGCATCCGGGAGTATTGTTTCAATGAATACCATCTGTAAGGAAGCACATCTGCTTGGTTTTCATGGTCGTGCTGCTGCCCATAAGCCTTTGATCACAAAGTCCAACCGCGCTGCTCGGTTAATGTCGTGCAAATCACATCGAAATTGGATCGTAGATCAGTGGAAACGGGTTCTTTGGAGTGACGAATCAAGGTTCACCAAAGTGATGAATCAAGGTTCACCCTTTGCCATTCGGAAGGCAGGGTCTGACGTCTACCTAGAGAACGTCTCCTGCCAGAATGCATTGTGCCAACAGTCAAGTTCGGCGGAGGTGGAATTATGGTCTGGGGGTGTTTCTCCTGATATGAGCTGGGACCCTTGATCCCCATTCATGGTAAGCTCAACTCCGATTCCTACTGCACTATTTTGGATGACAATGTGCTTCCTACGTTGTGGCAGTTTTACGGGTTGAACCCCTGTTACTTTCAGGACGACAATGCCAGTTGTTATGTTTCGAAGTTAACCAAGGCTTGGTATGGTGCCAATGGAGTTCATCGAATGGACTGGCCTGCCCAGAGTCCAGACCTGAACCCTATCGAGAACCTCTGGGACGAGTTGCATCGTCGAATTCAGGGGTGCAATACCCGTGCAAAATCGGTGAAGGAACATCTATGTCTTCTTCAAGCCGAGTGGAAGAAAATACCACTAGTTGTCATACAAAGACTTGTGGAAAGTACGCCCCGGAGGGTCCACGCTATAATTACCTCTCGTGGAGGCTCTACCAACTATTGATTTTGAATAAAGTTAGTTTTTCTTTTCAATCATAGGTGTCCAAATACTTATTGATAGTCAGTGTATTTTAAACGGCTAAAGTATGTTTTCGTTTCCTAGGTTAATATTGTTTACCAAACTTACTATAAATATGGATAGTTTGGAAATCTTTCTAAAAAAGAAGCGCGAAAACCACCAGCTTGCACGTGCTAAGTACTTTTACATTTTCATTTGTAAAAAGTCGCCAAATTACTCCAAGATGATTACGATAATCCGTAAGTACCAAAAAACATCTTTTGAACTTTTATAAGAGAAAAATGGATACAAACTGTAAAGCTAATCTAATTTTTTTTTATAATTCTTATATGGAAATTATTTTGAAATTCAGAACAAAATAATAGGTTAAAACTTCAAATTATGAAAAATTTACATTAGTCAATTAATTTTAAACATATTTCATATTATATAGATTACTAACGTGGAAGCCTTTTTTTTTTAATTACCAATCTCCATACTATACAGGTTTATCAAGGTCATCCTTGAAGTCAAAAAGTACAAGCATGAGATTACAACATCAGTTATCTCTTCTTTATTTCTTGGATTCTAAATTCACTTTCGGTTTCAACATCTGTCAGATATTTATAATAGATTGAGACCTGGTGACAGGGCAAGATATTGCAATTTTTGAACTGATTAGGCATCTGTCTACTGTTCGTGCTCAACGGCATACTGTATTATCACCCTAAAAAGATGTGGATATTGTTTTGGAACATATTGATAACTGATGAAAGAATTTCTCTTTCAAGCGCTTTAATATATTAGCCTCCAATTTTCTTCCCTCGATGTTAAAGTCGGCTCACTCCATGTACTACGATACAGCCAAGGTCCGTATAGTGAAAGGTTTCACTGTACGGAGCTTGAGATACAGCTCTATATAATAGCTACAGTGGGATGTTTTACTGTTGCTGTAAAACAGTGGTTTAAATCTGTCATCATAATAGGATCATGCAAAAGTGGTTCCTTTATTGAGTGCCAAATGAAGGAGTTCCATCACTCCAATAACTAATTTTATACCGTTAATGTATTGTCTATTCTACATGATAACGTGCTCATTGTAATCGTTTTAGCCTCTGCTTTTTGTTAACAAAAAATTTCTTCACTGGCTTAAACCATTTTCGTTTAGTCTCAGATTTTCACTTCACTCGGAAACATTAACCAAACAGCTTATCTACTTCTCATGCCTCTATTTTTCAAAACTAACAAAATAATGATTTAAACCCAAACAAATAAGATTTCGGTCATTTCACATCATTTTACTGCCTTATACGAAGTAAAAAGGAAGTATTGTAATCGCGAAAAATTTTGGGTATCATATTTCAACAAAAATATCCATTTTGACCGCTATCGAATGCAATTTAACGATGTTTTTGTCTAACATTTGTACGTAAGGACAGAATAAAGGACGCTTTTCTCCCAAACGAATTATAAAGCTGATTTAAAGTAGATTCAGAAGAGATTTTTTTTCGTGGTGTCTGTACGTACTACGCTATTCGCCTATTAAATGATTTTTGCCATCTGAAAGTGTTTGTTTGTCTCTAGATGTATATAAAATAAACCAAAGTCGTTCCATCATTGAGATGGCGCATTTCTGCTTTGCATATGGGAATTTGAAACACATGTCTGAAAATGTGTCCACGAAATATAAGCATAAAGCTCTACCCCCCAAAAAACATCGCTTGACAAGGAACACATTTTCCGATTATTGTAATTTTATCTTATGAAGAACAAATATTTATATTTTTGTCTTCGGACAGGAGCAAAGCTTTTTTGCTTTTCTGTGCCCTCTATTTTGTCATCATACGATGTTCCTAACACAATTCCACAGTCAGTTTACCCTAATTTTTTTGTATTCGCTTTCACTCTGAACGTGCCAAAAAATGTCTCGTTTCTTCTTTCTTGGAAATATTTTTATTAGTCCAAAAGAGCTTTATCCCTAAAGGACTATTGTTTTCGTTTCGGTATTTTGCGTTGGAAACATTAAATGTCGGTTAACTTTTCAAATTGTTGCCACCAAATATTGCAGCCCTGTATTATATTTAAAGAAATTAAATAATGAAGAATGTGTACAAACACGTACATATGTATGTATCTCGCATAACTCAAAAACAAATAGCCTCAGAACGTTGAAATATTGTATGTGGGACTGCTATAACACGCAGATGTGCAATGCTCTTTTTGGTGGCATTCGGGCGCACCAAAAGTATATATATACATATATACACATATCTACCCACTCTGTTACTCGTCTCTGTGAGCTCAGTTTTTTCATTCTTATACATTGATAAAATTTTTTTGCTTTAAAAATAATTGAATTTTATTGTTCTTATTTTCCAGTTAAGGGTTTTAATCCTTTAGTTAACCTGCATGTTATGGTTGTAGAATTATCAACAATTTAAATATTGTTTAAGAGTGGCTAAGCCTAATTTTTTTACAATAGCAGATATACGTATTTGTTTGCATTTGAAACTTAGCAGAATAGTACATTATTTGCCAAACTACAGAAATTAAGCTTCGCAACAACAAAGTGACGTCTTCTTTTATTATTGCGAATTAAATTGTACTTGATCCATTCTTATCACTTAAGTTGCTAAATTGTCCCGTATATTAACTTCGCGTCCACAACCGAGTGAGCACAAAAGTTAACTTCCAGTTTTGAGCACCGAAAAATCTGTCTTAACCGCTGGCCGAATTGCTTGGTTTTGCGTAGAATCTGTAATTTTAATTGTAATTTTTTTTAAAAAAATCTTTTAACTGTATTTGGTGTTTTATGTTTTTCAATTTTTAATGAAGATATTTTGTGATTTTATTATTTTTGCCTTGCCGCGAAGGAAGAACTGAATTAATTGAATGAAAAATACATCGCTAATGAAATTCGAGTAAATAAGTGTTTCATATTAGCAGAAAATACTGTCGTCAGTCTGTTTCGGACAGAGGAGAATGTTTATGAGTAGCGCATGCGCTTTAAGTATGCGGCACTGAATTGTCCGTGAAAAACTTTTTTTTTCATTTGTTTAATTGCTTTTATACATCGTTTTAGATGTATTATAGTATTTGAATAGAACATGTGGCAACGATTAAATAATTCTAAAAGATGATATAATTTCTGTACATTTCGAGTTATAAAATGAATGAGATGTAACGCTGTTAATTGAAGCTAACGCTAGAGTGTCGCTATGGTAAACATATATAGTGAAGGAAGACATGTGGTGTACACATCAGATTTTTTTGGAGGGGGATTTACCGTTCTGTGTTGGTTTTCAAATTTATACTTGAAGTTATTAATTCATCTACTAACTGTTCGAAAGACGATAGACAGATTTCATTTTGACGGCAAGATGATCAGCATTATAATTAATTTGACGGCAAGATAGTGCTTCATTACGCAGTGCGCAGTTATCTTGTTTGCTAAATTATTTTAAAATGATGTACGTTTATTAAATTTGGAACTGAATTTAATTTTAAAATGTGATCACATGCTTACAGTACATATTTTCAAGATGCATTGCAGAATTTTTGTGCAAGCTCTACATGCATTCAAAAAAAAGACATCAACAAGAAATGTCCACGAAATATTTTTTCGGTAGATACAAAGTATGAAACAACACTTAAAAAATTTTCTTTACCTTGCGAATCTAGTTGCAGTTCTAAACACTCTCTCTATATAAATTCGCAGTAGGTTTCATAAAAAAGAAGTATCAGGTGCAATGAAGTGCAGCTGTTATTTTCTGAAATCTTGAAAGCTAGCTTGTAAGCGTTTTAAGAAAATAGCATGTGGCTAAATGTTTCACTGTTTCCTATTCGAATTTGCTAAATGCTAAGGGGGCGGAAGCGTCGAATGTGGAGCAGTGAGTCAAAAACAAATTTGACAACGAACATATTATACAAATCCCTACAATAAAAATCATTTCACAAAAGTAGATTATATATATCGCAGATTATTTAACAAATATTTAAGTAGAATATGTAGACGAAATTTGGGATGCATGAGAAGAGTCAGAAATCAGTGTTTAAAAAAAAAACGAAATTAACCTCGCTGATTAAACGACACACCACACTAAATGTTCGTTATATTCTAGAATTCCGATCAAAAATATACATTATCGTTTAAACTATCTAAGCAGAAGTATCTTGTAATTAGAAAGGTGATTCAGTGAGTTTTAAAAATCCACTAAATTAGGGTATGTAGTACATATAGCGAAAATCTTTTTCATTGAACATCTGCAATCAACAAAATTACATATTGTTGCGTTTTACGGGTTCGTGGATTTGAGAGTATCCGATGAAAACACGATGCAGAACAATAAAAAGCACGATTTATTTACAAGAATCACTATTTACAGCACAGATCCAAAATTACCTTTAAAAGCGTCGAAAATCTACAATAAATACGCTGAAACAATCAGCAACATAGCTTCAGGCTGTAACTGTACAGGTACCTTCACGGCAACACTAAACTTATAATAAACACCGTGGAACAATCACCAATCCACTGTCAAGCTATACTGTAAAGATAGCTTCACGGCAAAGCACTATCTCGATCGCTTTCCGTTCACAAAACTCTCGCGTAGCTTAGCATTCACAGTAAGCAGCTATTCTCACAATTCTCCCAATGCCGGCTCTCAGAAACGCAGGTAGCTGCGTCTCAGAAACGCAGGTCTTATATAGCTTTTCCTTGGGTTCCACACGTTTCGAGAAATATCTCGACAGGAAGTTATTCTACAAGCTTCCCGATTGGACCATGGGATATCGCCAATTTGGTCGCCAAATGGGCGATAAAGTCGACAATCTGGCAACCCTACCATACACTATTTTATGGTAACCCTAGTGCTATGCCGGAAAGCTTACATACAGGCGCAACCGCCGAATTTTTCGCAACAATATATTATAAATATGTATGGTGTTTGTAAACGTATAGTGTCTGTGCAGCATGGTGGGACTCTAAATATGCGGCGAGCCAAAATTCCTCTCGAGAGGTTAGTGTAGAGTGGTGGGTGATTCTCGGCTCCGTCCTGCCCCCCCCCGAGGTGCTCTCTATCAAAAATGGGGGCGGAACTGAGGGACGTCATACTGTCACTGTATGATGCTTAAGGCTCTTGCCAACGACAGACGAAGTCTTGCACTCCTTGCCACGATGAATTTTGTGAGCTTGTTCTGATGCTACTGTCAGACAAGTGAGATAAGTCACAACAACATCAGAATTTATTTAAAAATTTTCTTTCTGGAGATTTTTCACTTGAAAATGACCAACGTTCTGGCGAAGTTGATGATAACAAAATAAAAGCCATAATTGAATCGAAACCTCATAGGACTGTACGAGGGGGTGCAAGAAGGTTATTCAATCGCATACAAAAGTCGAAAATTGCATAAGATGTCTTGAACTCGTTAAGAAGCTCGATATTTGGCTTCCGCGTGAATTGAAAGAAATTCGCTTAACACAGTGAATCAGCATTTGCGATACGCATTTCAAATGTAATGAATTCCACCCTTCCTTTAAATGAATTATTAATGCTGATGAAAAATGGATCGCCTACAATAACATTAATCGAAAAAGATCATGGTCCAAGCCTGCTGAATCAGCACAAAACATGTCGAAAGTTAAACTGCATCAGAAAAAGATCATGCTGTCAATCTGAAAAGATTACAAAGATGGTGTGTATTTTGAGTTGCTTCCAAGCAACCGTACGATCAACTCAGATATTTACTGCCAACAACTTATGAAACTGGAGGATGCAATCAAAAAGAAATGGCCAGAACTGGCATATCGCAAAGGAATCGTGGTCTACCACGACAATAGGAGGCTTCACCTATCTTAGAAATATTTACGAAATTATTGGAGCTTGGTTGGGAAATGATGTCGCATCCACCTTATATATAGCCCCGAATTTGCACCATCAAATTAGCATTTATTTCGAAGTTAACAAAACTTCTTAAATGGTAAAAATAGCGATCTCAAATCGCACTTGGTTGAGATTTTTGCTGATAACGACCAGAAGTTCTGTAAGCTCAGAATCATGAAGTTGCCAGAAAGCTAGCAAAATGTCATCGAACAGAACCGAAGATATTTTACTGATTAAAGTTCATTTTTATATAGAAAAATTAATCTTTATTTCACACTAAAAACCGAAATTATTTTCTTGCCGACCAGATATATGCACTTTTCACAATCGTGACTACGTTATACCTCTGCTCATTTTAATCAAATTTGGCAGTATGGTTGTAAAGGTGCATTTTTAAAGCATACGAGCAAGTATGTAGATATAGAATACTTAATAACTTTTTATTTTTATGCTGTTTTTCATTCATCGTCGTAACTAAGTGTCTACCATCATGGTGCCATTAAGCAGTCCGTAATCCTGAAAGAAAGTTCGAAGGTAAAAAGCAAATTGAAAGCTTTCTTTCATTAAATTTTCTTCTTCTGCCAGCGATCACTTTGAGGGGGCACGTCTCAAGATACTAAGGGAGGGTGGGGTTAGGCATATGATGGACATCTTAAACGGGAAGTTGGGTGTAAAACTTTTCCAGACAGGCAGATAGATGCTTTTAGCAAAGGTACCCGTCAAGGTAATTGCAATTAAAAAGCTGTTACCGCCTAAAATTGCTTGGAAATTTGCTTCCTGCTTTTTCGACGCCTGTTTCTGTTTTTAATTGATCTTATGCGCATAAATGAATGGTCAACGATTTATGAGCTGTGGTCATCGTAATCGATGAGATATGGCTAAAAGACGCCGTGGGAATTTTAATTTTCTGCAGTTTAATTGGTTTCGTAATATGTTCTTGAAATGTACCGAATATTAAGTGAAATTTTGCAAAACATTCTTCAGCAACGAAGAATATAATATTCAGTATTTGGAATTAACACTAAGTCTTAAAAATTAGTAATTTAATTTGTTAAATTTTCAACATTGTGGCAATTTACCAAATAAATAAATAAAAACCAGACAAGGTACTATTTGTTACCGTAGCATTTTCTGCGTAAATTTATGCTATTTCTTTTATAAACACTAATGAAAAAATATTAGTTTTGTCAACTCAAGAATGAAAGAGAGCGGAAAGTTGGTTAGTAATTCAAAATTTTCAGAATTGTTGCCAAGCAATGTATTTGGAAAAATTTATATTCAATGTATTTTGAACTCGCCATTTAAGAACCTGGATCAGGTTTCTTTTTCCTTGGATAAGTAATAATTTTTATAATTTTAATTTGTTGAGCAGATGTAGGCTAGCAGTAAATATGATCTTAATAATTCATTTTAATATAAATAGATTTTTTTTTAATGTTGAAAACGAATTTTTTCTCAATTTGGCGCCCATATCTTTGCTTGACAACTAATGATCTAAGAATTTTACGGTTTACGCCATCGGATAGAACTGAAAAAAGTTTTTAAAATAATGTTTATGCCAAGTTTTTAGCCCAATTTATTGAGTTTCGGCAGTTTTTCGAAATCACTCGATAATTTACGATCACTTCACGTTCATTATTTTAAAATGCCAATACCCCTAAATGTGTTTGTTAAAAATTAAACTCTTCGACCTCTTTTAAAACAAGGGTGCTAAAAATATTAATTTACAGATTTTTCTAGAATTAAAGAAAAAAAAGCATTCTGTAGTACTGTAGTATGACTTTAAGCAGAAGAGAAATTTTGTTTTCTTCCTTGGACATGGTTTCCAATGGAAACATAGTTCCGAGAATTTGACGTTATTATACGTTACATTATCTTCTTTCGCTCTTTTCTTCCGTACATATTTCTAAAAAGTGATTTTATTTACTTATTCATTAATCCTTTCTCTCTTGCTAAAAACAGTTATTTGCAAAAAAATTTGACTTCCAATAGAATTCTTCTGCCGTTTTATAAATGCTTCTCCTCTCTCTTAGAGGGGGGAAGAAAAGAAAGAGAAAAAAAATTATATATCACTCCTTTTATTTTATTAATACAATTTTTAGTTTGTCATTTATTATACAGAACAAGAGAGTTTCAGAATTGCCTCGAGTTTACAATTACAGTGAAATATTCCGCATCACCGTTTACAGATTATCATTTTATAAATTAACATACATTTTCCTCAGCATTTGAATTTATAAGTTAATTTCCTTAATTTTAAAATGATACGCGACATTATATTTTTTTAGCATTTCCAACATCTAAAAATGTGTTTGTTATGAAGTTTTGAAATTTTCACGATTATAAAACACGCCCTTCATCCTCTTTTGAAACACGAATGGTAAAAAAAAATATTTCTTAGAGCATTTTCTAGAATTTTTTGAACTAAAGTAATTCTCCAGACCGAAGTTTGACTGCGCAAGTGGCTAGTAACCTAAAAAGCGAACATTAATAAATTCATTCCAAGTTATTTTTATATTAAAATTAGACAATTTCAACAGTGTTCATAAACCATTTATATCTTGTATTTTTTTTCGTCTTCAACGGATAAAAATTATCCTCAGCATCAGCTATTTTCAAGATTCCATATTCTAATTCAGGTATCATATTTGAGAAATAAACTTTTGTTTTTTATTCTCAAAAAATGGTTCACTAGGGAAAAACCAAATACTTCTCAGAAATTACTCAGAACCAGCCCATTGTAAGTCAACCTCCTATACTTTTCCAGCTGATTTTGATCCTTTATGGAAATGGTCACTTTAAACACGTGATGTTCAATAGTAATGTTAATAATGCCCATAGAACTATTAATGAATTTCAGAAACAATATTAAAAAAGATGGCTGCTAAATGACAGTTCCCTTTATTTACAAATATTTCCATAGTGAGTTATTTTATTAAGGCAAAGCATGTTTGAGTTGTCCATGTAAACCCCCCTCCCTTTTTTTTTTTTTTTTTTTTTTTTTCAAGAGTATCCTAAGGATAAATATTTCCAGGACCCGTCTGAAACAGGTTTTTTAAGGCTCTAGGCGTAACATTCCCCTTCCTTAGATGCCTACATTCCTAGTTTTTAATTAGAGAAAACAGAAAATAGCCTTTTTCTTACAAATGAAGAATGATTTTTGGGGGGAGGGGGAGTGGTTTTAAAATTTGGGCTCTGAGTCGTGGCTTTTGATAGGTATAGGCTATAAAAGCTTTGTTCAGAGCCCGAATATTTCTTAAGTTTAATTTTTATTTTTCAAATTTTTACTTGTTCTTAGAATTTAAAGAGGGTATCGTCAATTTTAAACGTTTGGCTAGAGTTAGGTCACTTTTTTATTTATGAATATTCTGGTCTCATTTCCGAATTGTCATTAAGGATTTATTATTCATTTCTGGGAAGGGGAGGAGATAAGAGAAAATTATTTTGAATATCATTTTATTTACCGACTCATAACTTTCCAATATCAAACTTTTAAAATTCCAATATTTGCATCTGTGTTCATAATTATCTTCCGAACTGAATATTTTTTTATTAAAATTCCTCATAAGATAATATATTTGCAATTATTAAACGAATTTAAGGAGAGAAATGAGGTAAACAAATAAAAGTTAGAAGAAACTCTCCGTATGAACTACATGATGCTCTCTTTAGTGTCTAAAAAGCATCTTAAATTAGCGTCACTTGTATTTTTAAAGATTAACCTCATTGAAAATCCTTCTTTTTAATAACAGGAATCATTTACCTACGAGTATGATGTCAGATAAAAATTAAATGCAAGTTGCGAAGACTTCAAATTTTAAGAAACGAACTCTGGTGCTAGCGAATGATTAATTTTATTTTCAAAAAAAAAAAAAAAAAAAAAAGTTATTTCCTCTAACGACCGCCCGGTGGCGAAGTGACTAGCGCGTTGTGCAGCTGCACCAGAGGTCCGGGGCTCGATCCCCGAGCTGGGCAAAATTGACTCAACCTTTCATCCCTCAAGTGGGAGCCATAAAATGAGTACCAAGTTCGCCTGAAAACTAAACACCGGGGGCCCTGCGCCGCTAAGGATAATGACCACTTGCCCAGGGCATATGCTGATGCACTCCGAGGCCCAAAGGTCAAGAAAGCAGAAAAAGGGCAGTGCAGGCCGTGGCCAAATAGGGCTGTTGAGCCACTGAGTTTAGTTTTATTCCTTTAACAAAAATAAGTAATTACCAATTATTTAAAATTAAAAAAAAAAAAAAAACTGCATGTGTGTGAATGCTTGTTGTTGAATTGTTGCCAAATATATTTATTATTATCGTTCGACTTTATTTTTAATGCAGCTGGCATGCATGAAAGTTTAGATAAGAAGTCTGAAGCAATGGGTTTAGAATTAGTCTTCTACACCTCCCCTTATTAACTATAATAATGGTATAAATAAGCGAGAAATAACACATATTCTCAAAATATTATAATTAGAAATAACAAAGAAATAAGTCTAAGACAATTTTAATATTATCGTTCGACTTTATTTTTAATGCAGCTGGCATGCATGAAAGTTTAGATAAGAAGTCTGAAGCAATGGGTTTAGAATTAGTCTTCTACACCTCCCCTTATTAACTATAATAATGGTATAAATAAGCGAGAAATAACACATATTCTCAAAATATTATAATTAGAAATAACAAAGAAATAAGTCTAAGACAATTTTAATAAGTAAAATATTATTCTTTTATTGTAATAAAAAGTTTTTACTGTTAGAAAAATAATTGAAAAATCTCATGTCGTGTAATCTGGAAAAAATTTCAATAGCATGGTAATTTATTTTAGTCATATTAAACTGATTTTAAATATTCCCGAAGACAATAGCTTCTTCGCATTAAAAATATATAAATAAATATCGAAATCTTAGTGTTTCTCGAATCATTGGACACTGGCTTCTTGACATATTCCAGATGTTGAATTATCATTATATTGAGTTACTTGAGATCTATTCTATATTACGAATGCAATCAACTCGTTTTATTCGTTTTTCTAACTCAAGAAAACCAGTACTATTTTTCCATCTGGACTTTTCACTACTGCACTTTTTTGGGGGGGAGGGCCGAATTATTATTTTGGTATTTTTTGGAAAATCTACTAAGATCAGAGAATTTTCCAAGCTCAAAAAATAAGACTAAGTATACCACATGGGATAATTTAAATAAGTTCATCAAGAAGTTCATCAAGAAGAACAGAAATAATTATGATTCCTGCAGACTTCAATCTTGCAAACATCAACAGAATCAACGCACATATCGGAATTGGAATTCAGAAATTTTATGCGGAATGGAAGGGCGGGGTAGCCTCAACTTTACTCTTTAATAACAGCAGCTTAATAAAGTACAATAACGGAGTTTGAAAATGACATCAGAAGGAAATATGTAGCAGGTAAATTAATTTCACCTCTAATAATAGAAAAGAGGTTTGAGGTAACTGGAAGTCGTGTTTCCAATGCCGTTGGCAGAATGGTTCTCTTTATAATTTAATGAAGTTAAATGCTAAAATCATCAACCTATATGAAATCCGCGTTACTAAGCAGGTATAGCAATTCGTAAGAACCAGAAAATTAAGAATTTATAGGTTTTTTTGGCTTAAATATTGAGAACAACAGAATTCATTATTTCATCCTCTGTCTATCCTTCAGTTAATGGTTGATTCAGTCACTATTACTTTAATTTTAGCGTACTCACACTTATAAAATATTACTTAGCATGCTGCTGCTCACTGAGAAATGTCTCGAACCCAAAATTAGCCAAGTAACTAACCTTAGTTTGGGTCGGAATTTTAATAAAACTCCATCGCTTTCGAAGGCGATCAGACAAAGACCCTTTTCTTCAAAAAAAAAAAAAAAAAAAAAAAAAAAAAACACCCTTTTTTAAAAAAAAAAAAAAAAAAAAAAAAAAATCGCAAGATACGGAAGGAGCACAACCATTTTATGTCGAAAGCAGAGATTATAACGCAAAGACACACATGCGGGCGGTCATTTTGACAGTGTATGCATTTTTGATGTTTTTTACCTATTTTACTATTTAAAAGCATCGTAAGGCAATAAAAAATTAACGAACATTTAAATTAATAAACAAAGATTACTAAACCTGACTGATAATAAATGCATTACAATTTTTAAACTTTTACAAAAGCCGAAAAGTTGTTACCAAACATTGACACATTATACACTGGTGTAATGTAAAGTTTATAAATTTCCTTACTTCCAAGCAACCAGTGTTGCCAATATCAGAACGTAAAAATACCCATCGGTCAAACTAACATATGTATGCTTATAGATGTCAAGTATCAAACTGTGGCTAGCTATCGAAACTTCATGTATTTCTCCTTTTTTAACATAAGATTCGTGTTCCTTGATACGAAATTTCAACTCTTTCTTAGTTTGGCCGATGTATGTCAAACCAAACTCATAATATATCTCATAAATTCTCAAAGCATTAAAATCAGAGCTGAGATTTTAAAGATTCAAATGCCCTCGAAATAAATAGAATTTTATTCGAAATCCACACCCAACTAAGCTTGCTTTTCTGCCTAATTTTAAATTTCACACTGGCGTGTTTCCCTTCTAGCCTGATGTTTTAAACTGTCTGGAATATGAAAGTTAAACTGTAAGATATTAAATCTGCCTTATAAAATCATGAGTTTACATTTTTTCTACATTTTCGATTCACAAAAGATTGCGAAAAATATGCGAGAAAATGTAGCACATAATTCATTAATGACAATTAAAATTAAGGATAATATTTTTGAAACTGTTTAATATTTTAGAACACAGACGTAAACTTTAGTACTGAACAGATGTTTAGTTCTAAATTTTCCTTGAGCTCAGTTCCCTAAGCTTCTGATAATTTTAGCAATTCTGTATTAGCAGGAAAAAAAAAAAAAAAGATAAAGAAAAGAGGAAATAAAAATAAAGAGACCTGTTTTATGTTAGATGAACATCATAGAATAAATTTATAAAATAAAAAAGAAAGAAACGGAACGCAACAGACGTTTTATCACATGAAAAATCGATCACGTACCAAGCATCAAGAAAGAAAGTGTTAGCAAAGAGTATTTCACCTTGTGAATAACAATCGCTCCCAGACTCCCAAAAAATTTGAAATTTTACTCTACCATAAAATTTATCTTCATTGTCAAAACTACTTTTTCTTGTCAAAATTACCGTGAGAAGACCACCACAGCGCTACTTCTAACAACTCGCTCAAAAGGGCGACAGACACCTACCAAAAAAGGGGGAAAAAAGAAAATAAATAACAAACCAAACGAGTAACATCTTTCAGAGTTGTTAAAAATTTGATATGCGGCACTCAGGTACAGAGATACATACATGTCTGTCCATCAGTCTACTGTTGTACGAGGGTGGCTCGCGAAAACGCTGCATTCTTTCTTATGGGATACACCTGCTCATTTTAATGACATGGCACACAGCAATCGTCATCAGGTGCGCATAACGGAGGAGAAAAGTGCGTTAAAAAAGAGTGCGCTATTAATGCGGGGAGGAGGGGCGGATTGCGCTTTAAAAGGGCGGCCTACGCGCCTACCGATAAAAGGCACCGCGGCCCGAAGGTGACAAAACGTCGACCTCGAGCTCGGTAATTTCTACTCATTAATTTTGACGGCGGCCCTCTCTTGCCCTCTAATTATCGCGGCCCGACGATGGAACGTGTGACGTCATATCCCGGCGCACGCGCAACGTTGTTTGTGATTTTCTATAGCCGAGGGGGCGTCAATATATTAAAATTCTTGCTAAGCATAAATAATTATTTTTTCTTTTGCTTTTTTATATTTGTAATGTTTTAAAATTATTCTACATATGCTTCAAAACAATATTATCTATACGTTTGAAATTATGTGTTTTACATAGCTGCACTATTTTATTTTATATACATCAGACTTTATGTACTTAACAACATTTTATATTCTTACATAAATGAATACACTATGTAGTTAACAGGCCCTTTACTTGCTTAAAATTTTTTACAAGTTTACGTTCTTTACAAATTCTTCATATATTTAAAGGAAACATATATTTAGCCCAAAGGAGCAATTTGTCCTGAAGGGATATTAATTTCGTTTTGGCATTTTGCGTCGTCCAATTTAAAATGGCGTTTCACCTTTTTGAATTGTTGCCACCAAATATTAGAGCGCTGTATTATATTTAAAGAAGTTAAATAATGAAGAATCTGCACGAATGTGTGTATGTTTCTCGCATTGTGAAAAAACAACGGTTCCTAGAGACATCAAATTTTGAATAACTTAGTCTTCCACTCGAATATGAGCATTTGGAAGCCCAAATTTGTAATTTGTTTTATTATCTATTTCATATTTTGTAAAACTTTAACGAATTTTTAACTAACAAAACGGTTTCAAAACGAGCAATGGCAACACTGTACTCTCTCAAAAATTATATCTAGAGCGAGCAAGACTGTGTATCGGAAATTCTAAGGATGTGCTTTTTTAAAATATTTTATAATATTGCTGTTGAATTTAATTTTATTGTTTAATGCGAAGAACATGCTATTTAATAAATAAAGGTAAAACTCAAAACGTTCAAAAAACGCCCCTTTGGGGGTAATGTAAAATCTTAAAGTTTTCAGATTTTTAAAAATATTTTTATTATTTTTTAAATTTTTATTTCTATTAAGAGTTATTGTAATATTTTTTGACATATTTGCGTTTGCTATGACAATCAATATTTTAATTTGTCATAAAATTTTCAGTTACTCGAAATAAGAAATGAGGAATGTCAAATTTCATTTGCTTATTATTATTTAACAAAATTCAAACTTTTTATTGAGATAATTTTAATAAATAAAAGCTATGTTTGTATTTAAGGCTCCGTTCAGACGGTAATATAAGTGTCATACAGCCATAGCTAGAAGGCATAAAATGCAAGAGTTCCAGTCACACCTGCGAGACAGAGTATAAGCCGTAGACATTAAGAGAAACTAAATTTGCGCATGCGTAAATGTGTCTACACTTTACCACTCAAAAGGTTTAGCGCGTTGCTCTGATTGATCGACTCTTATACCAAGTTGGCATAGGGTTGAAAACTTCGAACTTTATGCCAAAATACCTAAACCAGTTTTCGTGACTTAGCAAGTTCTGGTTACCTAGCAACGAAGCTCGGGTTAAACCAGTTATGACATTTATACTACCGTCTGAACGGAGCCTACGGAGCGAATTACAACTAACATGAGTTAAACTCGCGTTTGAAGCGAAAACTGTTTATCCAATGAGTAGAAAAGATATTGAGAATCTAAAAATAGTAACTTTTATCAGTAAAGGTCTGTCACATTTTAAGAATACAAAAATTTCCCATAAAGGTCATTGATTTCCGTATTTTGTGCTTACTCCTGTCAATAAACGTTGTTATACTCCTAAAGTACCACAGTTTTGAGAAAAAATTATAAAATAAGTATTCTGAATTTCATCCCTGCAAATCTTATAGTATAAAATCCCATTTTTCCAACCAGCAACAAAAGCATAATTCAAACGATTAATAATAAATATCATTTCTGTTACTGTACTGTATTTTTTTAAGTTCCATAAAAACCTTTCATGGGGACTACTTTCTTATGATAACTAATTTCAAAAGTCAGTATTTCTGGGAGCATAAATAAACATCGATATTAAACATCACCTTCACAGAAGTCCAAATCATTTGAAACCATGATTGATTATCTTAGTGAGGGGTCATCATGCATTCCTTTTCCAAAACTTTAAGATCTCAGAACAACAGCTCTTAATAAAAGATTTGTGTTGAAAAATTCTTATTTGATGTCTGCGCGCCCTACCGCAGTTGAGAAGAATAAGGCTGTAAAACAAACATATTAATCACAACTATTCTGCTAAATAACGTGCTGAATTTTGAAAACAACGTAATAACTAACTTGCGTTAAACTCCCATTTGGAAATGAAAGCTGTTTACAAAAGACTTTCAGAATCTAAAAAACCTCTCTAAAGACACCTGCCTTTCCAGCTGATTTTCGTGTTCAGTAGAGTTATCGTCTTATCAAGAAGCGATGCTCCGACCATTAATTTATGGTCTCGGAAATATTGATCTCTCTCCAAGCTCATCATTTTAATAAGATGGTCATCATGAGAGCGTTAACTGTAAAATCATTAATAGCTTTCTTTAATACCAATTGTTTGGCTTAAATACCATTTTAAAATCCCTAACAGTTTTAATATCCATCGTAACATACGGTACATTTGTAAGGTTTTAGTTAAACTAACAAAGTTTTATTTTAATTTATACTTTTCTATTTATTCTCATTTTCAACTTCCCGTTAGAAGAAGCGCGCGTTTTAGCTTTATGCTAATTTGAATTGGAGCCAAGGAGTATTTAAACCGGAGGTAGAAACTTCTCAGTGCGAGAGAGCTTTTAGTCTCAGATCACGGTCACTCTACTCGACGTTCTCCTGACTAGCTAGCATTTAAATTCTAAGCCATAGCGCTTTACGTGATTGCTTATTGAAGTAATTCCAAGTGCGTCAGTATTAGTTAAATCTTGCTACGCACCATTTAGTTTAGAGGCCAACCTCGCGTTATAGCTCTGTGAGCAACGACTAATTTAATTTCTATTTAGTTTTAGTTTAAATTTGATTGTTCATTTTAGACCCAAGCGCGGTCTCTACTTTCTGTATCCCTCCCGAGTTGGGAAGTGGTTGTACATAATAGTGATTTAATAAAAGAGGATTTTAAATCCCTTTCAAGTGCAGTTCTTCTACCACTTAATCACAGTATTCTACCACAGAACATAGCTGCATTCAGCTCCCTGTTCCAGATCAGGATTTAAGGAGTTCACGAAGATGTTTGCGAAGAATATGCATCGAACACTCAGTCCTGACAAATTGAGTGGTGGCAGCCACTGAGCGGCCTCTTTAAGATCATCACTTTTTAAGATGTCCCTGTTTGTACGAACATGTATAAACATCAATATGGGGCATCATCTTTTTAAGATGATACCATCTCCACTGAAGACCAAAATCATTTGGAGCCGTGGGTGGTCATCTTAGAGAATGTTAAATGCACTCCTTTTTTATTGGCCAATTTTGTAAGTTCACCGAGTTTCGCATCTTTATTTTCTAATGGAACACAGTGAGCCATTTAGTAGGGCTAATCTTCCTAAGATAACCCACTTATTCTTGAGAAATAAATAAATATCACTATTGAGCATTACTTCTCTAAGAAGAGCTCTTCCACAGGAGACCAAAATCACCTGGAATTTTGAGCGATCATCCTAGAGAAGATTCAGAGTAATTTTAATGTCGTATACATATAAAAAAAAAATAAATATAATTTTCAATGTTCAGTACTCAAGTCTCACATTTACCGTGCAAAATTTCAATAAAATTCTTTGTCCTATTCAGTATGTCTGTTTCAATAGTAAGTGTTAGGAAGTTCATGTTATCCTATACATTCCCGATTACAAAAATACTGTTCAATTAATTTATGTGGAGTAACCGGATTCCTGATTCATTGTATAAAGAAGATGACTGTGTAAAGAATAAGAAACAACAATAGTTTTGGGTACATAAATAAACAGAGCTCCTGAACATCGCGTCCGTAAGACAATCACCTTGGCAGACCAAAATCATCTAGAGCTGCATAAGTTGTAGGATTTTATGTTAATTAATCAGTTATTATAATTCGAACCTTTACTATAACTTTTTTTTCCGTAATCTTCACCAGAATTCAAATTAGTTATTGCATATTTAAGCCGAGGGTTTGAAAGTTTTAGAGCTTTTGGCAGCCTCTTTTTGCAGTTACGTATATCTCCACCTATGAAAAGGTTATTCCAGCTTTAGTCAGTTTGTTACGGGAAGCTTAAAACGCGCCAGTGATTATACTGGTGGACAGTTGCTAAGGACGGATCACAAACAGCTATATAGCTCGTAAAAAGTGTAGCTGGATGCCAAGTGAAATAAAATAGTGCCAGAATACAATGATATAACAATAAGGATAACTTGATGTCCTCTGAAATCCAGAAGTCCTTAAAAATTGTTGCAGGGACAAAATGGTCATTTTGTGCTGAATACGCAAAAGTGAAAAAAAACTTCAATTATCCTTCGCAGAAATTCTGCCATGAGATGTAAGTACGGGATATGGCTACCATTGGAGGGCAATGTAAAATTTCACACGTAGTGCCATGCTTTTCACAATATCGATATGGTCCAGCAGCTGTTGGGGTGATTTATACTATTCCTCTGTCAGTGCACAGACAAGAGCGTCTTTGTTTATTGGAGGACATTGTTGACCAACAAGGCTCCTCTCCAAAGCATCGCAGACATATTCAATGGGTCTCAGATCTGGAAAATGTGCTGGCCATACAAGGCGTTAAATATCCTCGTTCTTTAGACACTCCTGGACAGCGACTGTTCGATGTTATGCTGTGTTGTCATCTATGAAAACAAATTATTACCGACAGAACCTCGGAGCATGCGAACATACGAAGCAGCAGGTTTAACAGTCATAGTCCCAGCTGCAAGCACATAGAGAGACGTAGGGCTGTTGATCATGATCCCAGCCCATACCATGGCACTACATGTTGGATATCGGTCCATTTCCTGTACATTTGCTGGACTATATGCAGCACCACTCTCGTGCCAGATCAATTGGCGTCTATAATACGATGACAGACTAAATCTGCTCTCATCTGAGAATAGTACACAAGCCCAGTCGTCTTTCCGCCAACTGCAATGCTGACGACACCATTGCAAACAGGCGGAACGGTGACATCTACACAATGGAATACCACAACAGGACGGCGGACGGCGGGCATATAGTCCTCCTTGATACAAATGTCTGGCTACTGTTTTTCTGGAGATTCGCTTGCCAGTAGCAGCAAATAACTGATTTGCTACCTCAATAGCTCTGCTGGGCGGGTTCTTTTTTGCCGATAAGCACTATGTACCTATCTTTTGCATTCTGCGAATGTGGCATTGCCCGCGACGTTTGCTATTCATTCCATTTGTTCAAAATGATTTCCAAAGCTTTGAAACAGCACTGTGGCTGACGTCGAATTTCTTAGCAATATCTATTAATTTTCGTCCTTCTTCAATCAGGCAAATAACACGGCCACATGTAAAGTCATCTGAGTGATGTCGAATACATAACGAAAACTGCAAGCTCGTCAACTGATGCTTTTCCGCTAAATTTTACTTTTGAATTACAACGGTCAATACGGAACAAGTCTTTTATATTTCTTACCAGCGCTTTCACGTGACGAACAACTTTTGCAATCCAAAATGTCTATGCGCACCATACGTCTTACTGTATCCGGCACTTATGCTCATTTCTAAAATTTTCTGTCTTCCATTTTATGGTTGCTATGTCCGCTGCTGTCCTCCGTCCTTAGCAATTGTCCACCAGTGTACTTGAGCCACCTTAAGTACTCTATTTTGTGTGTAGTTTCAGCCTACGTTAACTAAATCGGAATTTAACTTTATCTTATGTTATTTTAATTACTTGTAGTAGCGGAGGTTTATCTGTGCCAAAAGTCGTGCTTTCTGTTAATTTAAAGAGTTAAATAAAAAGTATTTTGACTTTCTTACGACTTAGTCTTTGCTCTAGACTAAAGCGATAAATTCGCTTTTTTGTCTAGTAAGGAATTGAAAGAGTTTGATTTGAACTTTTGTTCAAGAATTACTCTACAAAGTAGCCATTGTACAGAGAGTTCACTGTGAGTATGTAATCTAAACTAATTTTGCCTAATTCTGCCTGCACACACATAATAAGTTATATTTTTGCAATTAGCTGCAATGCTGAAACAATTTTTAAACTCTTGTTTTACACAGTAATCCCACAAACATGCGTTTACTTTTACAGTTATAGAGACTATCGTCATTATGTAGAGATAAAAATCCATAATTTTATTTTGCTACCTTTTATAATTTTATCTTATGTTACTTAGATTATTTTATTTATCTATATTATGTAATTTTTTATTTCATCCTCTGACTACAACCACAACTCAAGAGCCTTGGCGAAAATGAAAGTTAACGTTATGACACATGAAATGTTCAAAGCTATTAGAGATTTTACATTTGAGAGATGTAAAAGAAATTAAGATCATTAAAATCTCAGTGGGTGTTCTAGAATTTTATTTTATATTTCCTTACATTGACAGATCATCAATGAGTCACATTTTAAATCTGCGTACGCAATCAGCTGTAAAATTCGGTCATGCTTTTAAGTAAGTGTCACGTCCTACGCATATCCATTGTTTCTTTCTGTTGTGTAGCCTTAACCTGTCTCATAAAGCTTCATTTCTTATAAGGTGTAATTTACGTTAGAACCCAGAAATATATTTATATTAAATGACCATATTTTACTTAATTAAATTAGTTCCAAATTTAACGTTAATATTTTAAAATTTATATATTTCATTATATAATGTGTGTTAAAATTAATTATTAGCCCAGAGGAGCGTTAACTCAGAAGGGCTATTAATCTCGACACGGCATTTTGCGTCGGTTCACTATAAACGGCGTATCACTTTTTGAATTCTTGCCACCAAATATTATTCCCGTGTATATATTTAAAGAAATTAAATAAGGAAGAATCTGCATGAATGTATGTATGTTTCTCACACTGTGATAAAGCCATCAAATTTTGAATAACGTAATCCTCCACCACACGTACACCTGAAAGCCCGAATTTTTAATATCGAATTTTATATATTTATTTTGTAAAACTTAAATGAATTTTTGATTTAAAAAACCAAGCGATTTGAAAGCTTGTAATGGCAACACTGTACGGAAAAAACATTTTTATCTTCAGCGCACGAGACTGTCTATCGGAAATTCTAAAGATATGCTGTTTTTAATATTTTGTGATATTGCCGTTGAATTGAATTTTATTTAGTTTAAGTGCGAAAGACATGATATCTAATAAATAAAGGTAACACACAAGACGTTCAAATAACGTCGCTTGGGACATAATTTAAAATCTAAAAGATTTCAGATTTTTTGTCTCTCTGTTTTCCCTTCCTCCTATAATTTCAGATATTTATATGGGTTATATGGAAAAAATAATCAGAGAGAAAAGCATTTTTCATGGCAGAAATTATTTCAAAAAAATTCTATGGGCGATCGAAATTACGCGATTTAAGATTTCGAATGCGTAATTCATTAGGAACCGTATACAGATGTTATTAAAAATCACACTGCATCTAAATTTTCTGATGAATATTTCTTAAAGTTACTTTTACCTTAAAGAAACGTAAAGATTTGAGTTTCAAATTATCACCTGTAGAAATAATAAACAGTTAAACATATTTTTTTCTACCGCAATTCAACCTATATTCTATCTCTAAAATTGATGTTTTCGTGGTTTCTTTTCATCGGGTGAAGGTAATTTAAATCACGGGATTTGGATAATTTTCTCGGTATCAGTTTTGCTTCAAAAGCATAAAATACAGGCGCAAAAATATTCTTCATTTCTTCTTGTACTCATAAATCATTATGCGATCATGCACTTAAAACTTTTAATGTCTGAAAGTATATATAGGATTTAATTTCCGGGAAGCGTGCGGCAGCTATGATTATAATTTAAAACTAATGTTTTTGTAACTGTATTCTATTTATAAACTGAAACTGTAGTTTCGGAGGCCTTAGCCTTTTCAACTTCCACCTAAATATGGTCCTGATCTGTGATGCTATCATCATGCGATGATTTGTAAAATGCTCTATTTTTTCCACGATACTTTCTGCACAGTCTTAAAACTGCTAAGTTTTGGAGCTGGTTTTTTTCTACGACGGTGTTTCATACCGCTGTGTTTTGAACTGCGGTGTTTTCTCCTTGCTTTCTTTTCTCCCTCGATGATTTGTAGGAAGATGTTTTCCCTTTGCGTTATTTACCTTGTGATGTTTTCGCCTGTAACCGTTACCTTTAATGGGATGCTTTTTAGAAGTATTTGGTTGGCTTAGGGAACTTAAGCCAGAGGTCTTTTGTCACTAAATATAGTGAACCATTACATGATGAATACCCATGCTTCCATCTATTCATAATGAGTACGGAGATGATTACCTCTTCTTAACTTCGGCGGAAGTTGTCGTCTTACAAACATAGTGTTCAGTATCAATATTTACAGTGAAACCTCTCTGAGATGACCACCCACGTATCCAGATGACTTCCATCTTCTGTGGAGGTAGTTGTCTGAGATAGGCAATGTTCGTTACTGCTGCTTATTTAGATTTTCAGAAATAGTGTCCAGTTTCAGAAAAGCTGGTCTTAAGGAGGAGGCCGCCCCGAAAGACTTCACTGTATTTTAGGGTCAACATATTTTTACGAAATATAACCCAAACTATTGTACATTGAGATTTTGCCTTATCATGCAAAGCATGAGCATGCATGAGTATTAATTATGTATTGCAACATCCGGTATGTACACAAGTAATTTGATAATAAATTGTGTAAAATGAAAGGAAATCTCTTTTTCTAAATATTTTAATAATAGCTGCTTTTTACAATAGCAAGGAATAGATTACTAACTGGTTACATAATCCTTATGACTGGTAGTGGAAACAGGTATCACTCGGACCTGGGTTTGCATAAGGTCTGGAGTTTGTGATTGTCCTGTGTTTGTAAAGCAAGGGCTCTAAAACCTATCGATTGAAAAGTGTAGTGGAAAAAACAGAAGCTAAGTGAATATCAGATACGGTCTTCTGAGATACTCTCGGTAAAAAATTCCACGTACTATTAGGTGGTCCATTCCTTTATCTCTTGAGATTCACTGAGCCTTTCCAGCCTTGTAAAAAATACGTTATTAAATTTTGCTTCAATTATATTTTGAAAGGAATGTACTTTTTTCACTGAACTCATAAAATCCTGTCATAGCAAAATAAAGTCTGCAAACACAGTGATGGACAGGGAACTAACGGAGCGAAAAAACGAAAAGAATCTAGAACCATCCCTTGTCAAGTTTTGCCATTGCGAAGAACGTAAGTTATAATTTATCTTCCATGCGCCATCGCATATAGCCATTTCAGAGTATGCTATTCGATAACGTCTAAGATTTTTAATTTATCTCCCAACTTTAATTACTTTATTTACTTATTAACAAACTGAGCGATTTATAAACAATTCTCAACTTATTTTGCACTTCAAAATTGAAGAAATACACGCTAAAGTGAAGCATAAAAATTAGCGAAGCAACAATACTGTGCTTGGCGTAATTTAGTCAAGAACTCAATCGACTTTGAGGGCAAACATTTATTCGTCCCTTTTCATCAGGAACAAAAAAATCTTCTAGACTGCATTTTTAAAAAATCTTGCAGAGTTCTTTGCTCCTGATGAAGTGGGACCCGTACCTATTTGCCCTCCAAACGAATGAGTTCTTGAGTAAATCTACGCCAAAAGCAAGGTTGTTGCTTTGCTAATTTTTATGTTATTTTCACTTATTAATAATTTAAATTTTAATTTACTTTTTTATCAGAATTAGATATAAATTATAATACCTGAAATGATTACATTATACATTTATCGTATGATATAGCTAACTGAAAATTTTTATGAATTACTAACGTTACCATTAATTAATTAACAAAAGATGTTTGTAACGCCATATGTTAAATAACTGATACAGGATAATTTAAAAAATTTATGATACTCCGCATTTTTTAATTTTTAAAAATTTTAAATATAAACTCTGTTCAAGATGTAATATGCAAAGAGAAACTTTTGGTTAGTAGATTCTATCAATCTTGTTTTAAATTTAAAAGCTATTTGTCTATAAATCTGTACTGCAAAATAGATCGATTCCAGTTTTAAGAGCATGTCATCAAAACTGAAAGTTAATGTATAACTTCTGTCTACAGATATCTTCTATATATAAATAATTCCACAATACGTCTGAAAAAAAAAATCAAATTGTCTTATATTACGAAACTTTTCTTTCTTCCTTCCTTCAGAATAGGAAAAAAAAAAATTAGTAATTATTCTTTCTCAATCAAACTTCCCCCCTTTTTTTTTAAGTTTTTCAGCATTCTCGATTTAAATTATGAAAAAGCAAAATTCTTTTGTGACATGCATTTTCCACTCCTCTCGTCATTTATCTGAGATGACTGCGCAAAAAAATATTATTGTCATGTATCGTAAATAGCAGAATTTTGAATAAGCTGCTAAACTCATTGCTTTTAAATTCACCCATATTTTTATGATCTAATAATGACGTGTGTGAAAGGTCTCATTCTCGCGAATTTTATATTGAAAAAATACTTAAATATTCGCCTAGGTCATCATATCGCGTCAACAGAATGATTGCAGTACAGATGACTTTTGTTTATTTGAAATATAGGGCCCCCCTAACTTTTTTTTCCGAATGCTGAGCTGTTTTTCGCTTTCTATTAATAAAAATTATATCTTCAATATAGCTATATTGCTACAACGTATTACACTGCACCCAGCGGGGGAAAAAAAATAATAAAAAGAGAGAGAGTTCTATCGCTCCCGTTCTACTCTGGGCCGATTGACAAAATTCAGCTTGCGTTTTTCATGTCTCGAGAGTGCGACTTAGGATATATACTAGGTTTATATATACCGTCTTTTTCTGAAAATAAGACATCTTCCGAAAATAAGCCCTATCGTGATTTTCGGAACTTTTTGTAAAATAAGACATCCCCCGAAAATAATCCCTAGTTAAAATAATGTGACAAAAAGAATTCGTTAAAAAATGCTGTTGATTTATTAAGTAATAATATGTTTAGGTTTCCTAATACTCCTATTTCAGAGAAATGTTTGAAACAAAATATTCCGAGAAATTAATTGTTTACCTCTACAAATCGTTTCAAATTAATTCTTGGAGTTTATCTTAAAAATACAACATAAGGCAGCAGTCTACATTGAGCGACAGTGCAGGCATACAACGTTCATTCATTTCAGTCTTGTAAGTCTGATTATTTCCTCATACGTAATTTTATTTAAAAATTATTTAAAAATAAAGTAAATAATTTTTAACCCCAGTTAAAATGAGTACAAAACGAAAGAGCTATTCCGTTGAGTACAAAAAGGGAATCGTGGAAGACTCCAGGGGTGTAAATCTTGAAGCACTTTGTAAAGAGAAGATGCTGGATCTCTGTATGGTTCGTAAATGTAAGGATTCGGACCAATGATTCAACAGAAAATGGATTTGGAAGAAAATCAGAATATAATTCAGAATTTTATTTATGACGATGTTCCAGAAGAAGATGACATGACTGTAATTGAATAAATTTAAATTTCTGTATTCTGTGTAAAATAAATATTAAATAAAAATATATAAATATACTTTTATTTTTGCCCTCCCCCGAAAATAAGCCCTAGTGCGTATTTCGGACCAAAAAAGGAAGTAAGACAGTGTCTTATTTTCGGAAAAAGACGGTAGCATTGCCCTAGCATAGGTATTTTGACATAAAATCGGACTTTGACATGCCAACTTTTTTTCATATTTCGATTTGCGATTCAAATTATGCCTAAATTTTAAATTTTGTAAAATTTGATGCGAAATTTAGGGAGAAATTAGAAAATTTATCCTGGAGCATTTTTTTTTAATTCGCGCACCTGGCGAACTTCTTAATTTATAGCAACTTATTTTCCTTTCCTTTTTAGTCCAAAGGGGCAATTTGCCCAGAAGGACTATTAATTTCGTTTTGGCGTTTTGCGTCGATGTTTCACTTTTCAAATTTTTTGCTACCAAATATTATTGCTCTGTATTATATTTAAAGAAATTAAATAATGAAAAAACTGTATAAATGTATGTATGTTTCTAGCATTGTGCTAAAGCAACGGTACCTAGAGCCATACAATTTTGAATAGCGTAATCCTCCTGGATATGGGCATCTGGAAGCCCAAACTTGAAATATGGAATTTGTTTTATTATCGATTTCATGCTTTGTAAAACTTCAACGAATTTTTGATTAACAAACTCAAGGATTTCAAAGCTAAGCGAGCAATGGCAATGCTGTACAGAAAAAACATTCTTATCTCCACCACGTGAGACTGTGTATCGGAAATTCTGAAGATATACTCAATTTAAAATTATTTTGCGATATTGCTCTTGAACTGAATTTTATGGTTTAGCTGCGAAGAATATGACTTGTAATAAATAAAGGTAATATACAAAAAGTTAAAAGAACTCCCCTTTGGGCGTAATGTAAAATCTGAAAGTTTTCAGAATTTTTTAATTGCAAATTTTTTCTTAATTTTTCTTTTTTTTTCTTTCTTTGTACACGAGAGAAAAAATGGTCAGCTTTCATACATTTAAATAATTTTTGACAAAGTGTGTATATCACATTTGGCGTTATTATCGCTTATAACAAATATGCCAAATTTTAAAACACGCCAGTATGTAAATTCACGTATATCTTAGGAAATTTTGAATAAAAAACTACAATTTTTTGTAAGTGTGCCTAAAAGTACATCTACTTTAAGATGATATTAAAAATTTTATAGGTTATAATACAAAATATTCTCGAAAAATTTATAAAAAATATTTAAAAATACAAATTTAAAAAATAAATCAGAAAAAATGTGCGAATTATATTTGGGTTAAACACAAATTTCGAATTCTAGAAATAAAAAAAAAAAGAAATATTAATAAATGTATATCAAATTCAATTAACATACAGGAGCTAAAATTTTGAAAGCTAATTTTTTAAAAACTACTCATGCGATTTTTACAAAACTTAGCAGTCTGGCATAACTTGAGTCTTAGAATTGAAATATAGTAAAAATTGGTTTGTCATTTCAGAGAAAGTCCGATTTTGTGTCAAAATACCTATATTATAACAATGTTATGTGTAAATCTAATACATATCCTAAGTCGCGCTTCCGAGAAATGAAAAACACAAATTTCGTCAATCTGCCCAATACAATAGAAGATGTAGAACTGTCCCTTTTTTTTCGCAGTGTACAACATATTATTGCAATAATTTTTCATAACTTATTTAAACATTAAGTAAAAAGGAAGTACACTTAGTTTACATTTTTTTTTTCAATGCCGGGCACAGGTCATCTTCGTAGACGTTGGTCACTTTACTATGTTAGACGCTGGTCACTAAGGCTAAAAGCGGTGGTCACTTTAGTATGGAGGCACCTAACAGGTGGGACACCTTTTCCTCGTATGAAGGCACAGACAATTTACAACGTTGCTTTCTTCGGGATTCGAACCCGGGCACTTTGGCCTTGCAGTCGGCAAGCCTAACCACTATACCGCCAGGGAAGAAGTCTAAATTTGTAAAAATTCAGTTCGACAGACTGAAAGTGGTTTTACAGAAGAGCTATAGGCATTTCGAATGAAATCTGAGGTGGATCCCTCTTCTTTAAAAACCAAAAATATTTCTCTTCGTTTTACCAAACATTATTTTTTACCAGAAAGGTGGTGAAATAAAAATACAGTAGGCGCGGCTTAACGTGACCACGTTCGGCCACAACTATTTTGATAACATGAAACGATGAGAGAAAATATTCTTCAGAATAGCAATGGAATTTAACTAATTTAATATAAACAAAACTAGAAAAACCGAAATCATTTTTCTTTCATAGCACTTTCATAGTATTTTAATATGAAAAAGTAAAGGTTATTTATAAACTATTCATAATGTCTTTATTGCAAAAGTTCATTTATGAGCTGCGTAGAGTCATAACGTTATTTTGAAGTAGAAGACTAGAAAAATGCGCAGTGTCTCGCGGAAACTCGAACCCTGACCCTCTCGAATAAGCGTCGAATATGCTTTCAATTACACCACGAAGGCATGCGGAAAGGAGGGAGAGGATACCCTATAACTGCTCATAACGTTTCTAGAAATTATTTGACCGATGCTGTATCCCTAATTTTAACACTCGGAGAATGTTTCTGATATCAGCATTTATAGACAATTCACCGATTTCATATAAGTTATCAGAAATTTTATTATATGATATGCTTTAATTTGTTTCAGAAAACCCCTGGCAGATATATAACGCATCTTCTTCTGTCCGAAGAAGAGAGACCTGTGTCTGATCGCTCTCGAAATTAACAGAGTTACTAAAAATCTGCTTCAAATTAAACAAAAGGGCTCTTTTGCTCACTTTTAAAGGGTTGTCTAAAATAGAAAGGAAGCAGTTTGGTTCCTTAATCCTTTATTTAGTGATATATATCAGTCAACTGGCAATTTTTTAAATTTATTTTGAGCTTATTTGGAGAATTAACTTCGGTTCGAAAAATTCCTTCTATAACATTTTGATAACATTAACTGAACTGTTTATCATAATAAGCGACGAATTTTCCATGTTTTCGCATACAAACAGGCAGAACTTCGGCAGTTCGATAACAGTACATGAATCATAGCATTAACCGTGACCATAGTAAGTGGTGTCTGTACATAGAAGGTAAAAAAAAAAAGCAACTTGTAGAGTCATTAGGTATGTTTGAAGCAGGAGAGATGAAACATGAGCAATGCCCTGGCCGGGACTCGAACCACAGACCTCTCGAATACGCGTCGAGCGTGCTGACCACTACATTACAAAGGCATGCGAAGAACGACTGGGACGAACGACCTTTTAAAGAACAACTGGGGATTAGGTGACCCAATCGCCAAACCCTGGTGGTGGAGAATTATCATCCACCACCTTTTTTAGTTTGGGCGCCACTGTGAAAACATTAGTCATTTTTTTGAAAGCAGGAGATGTGAAAAATGAGCAATGCCCTCGTCGAGACTCGAACCACGGACCTCTTGAAGACGCGCAGAGCGCGCTGACCCCGAAGGCACGCTAAGAAGGCAGGAAAAATACCTTATACACCAAATCTAATATTATTTGTTATGCAAAATGACTCTAAAATATCTGGAAAAAGTATAACATCAGTTAGAGGAGGCTGAAGCTGATTTCAAAATGGAATCGTTATTCTTGAAAATCTCACACTGAGGTGGCGGAGAGCATTGTTGAATTCGGTAGATATGTGCGGTTGGCTTTCAAAAATTGTTATTGCTTATGCCGATGTATGAACACGGATCTCAGACATACATTTTATCTACCAGTCTATGGATGGAAACGGTAGTCAAAGGAACTATAGAGAACGATTCTCAAGTAGACAAGCAGAAGTGTAACAGAAGTAAACAACTAATGTAGCTTTAGATGAAAATTCAAGGTCAAACTTTATGCATTTAACAAAAAAAACTTAATTAAAACATAAACACTATGTAAAAGAATTATATGACAAAATTAATAAAAGTAACATAAAGAAATTTACTCTAGGACAAAGGGAAAAGTTACGTTCATGCAAAAATCCGCCGAAACTCGAACTAATGGTTGAGTTGTTAATTTTTTTTTTTTTAAATCGTCCGCTAGAGTGGTTCTGCAGGAAATGGAGGCTGTTTTCATGCAATGAGATGAAAATGATTATAGCTGAAAATTTTAACTTAGAATATCGAATGAGCTGAAAATCAGCATGCAAAGATATAATTTCTACTAATTAATTAAGCAACTTAAATGTGAACTTGATTATTTGAGACAACCGCATACTGCATTAAAAAAGTTTTAGGACTTGATCATTTGCATAGATTGTGTGATCAAAGGTATATCAGAACTTTAGGAGTTTACAAATACTAAAAATTTAGTTAAGAATCATTAAGAAAATAGAAATAATTAAGAATTTTCTGCACATCTTTATTGATTTTAAAAATGTAAATATTTCTTCAAAATAAATGCATCAGTAACGTTTTCATTTCCTGTTGTTAGCAATGTACGTAAAAATTCATTAAAATTTTCATACTGCAAAGAGATGTTTCTGCTTAAGTTAGCGACCAAATCCTCTCTATTATAAGTAATAGAACAACCAGAACATACTGCTGCCGGCAGATTTATTATTATCAACGTTTTTTATTTATTAATTCTTGGAAGTTATACTATTACTTTCAATTATCAATCAAATTCTGTCTATTACAATAAATAAAAATCAAATGATAAAGATAAAAAGCACGAGAATAATTTGTATCAACCCCGACTGATAAAATCTTTTGCTTATCATCGATGTTATAGAATTTTATAGTTCAGTAGCGTAAACATACGAATCACTCGAAAATTATTTTACATGTATTACTCATTGCTTTTAATAAGTAGGTGATGTTGTATTTCATAAATGGAATAATTAAAATACATTTTTAAATGCCCTATAATATACATATGACAAAATTTTTGATTCAGCTTCTTTTAAATGCTAATTATTGAATTCGTCCAAAATAAAACCGAACTATGATGATGAAATTCTCTAATAATGCACACATTTCAGCTTGCTTCTTTTCGCTTCATAGGCGGCCTAATGGTTAAAGCCACTGCGTTCGATACGTGTTTCAACATAAGCGAAATGGCTGGCTCTATGGTTTGTTTTTCTTACTTTTCCCTATATATATAACGTGTATTCATTAGTATTCTCCCTATATGTACGAGTTGATTTCCCTTAGAAAGTGCTCCACGAAGTCATCCCTCCCCTTAGGCAAGAGGCCTCATGTGCTTTGCCACATTCGAATATTTAACCTTCCTCTCCTCCTTCTTTTTCATGTTTACTACAGTGATAATAATTTCTTCAATATTTGGATATAATGAAATTCTGTTTCGACCTATTAGCCCTCAGAAAAAAAAATACAGAAATAAATGTTTCAGCTTTTAAAATTGAAATTCTTTTCCGAACTACATTTTGAGGTGAGTCGGGGACTGATGCATCTAGTTTAGTTTTATTCAAAAGTAAAGATTTAGTTTCATAAGTTAGTAAAAATATACAATATCATTGCTTAACTGAAAATATGAAACATTTAAGAAATAAAAACGAAAGTGTTTATATACAGTTTTATATTTTTAATTTTTTTATATTTTAAAAATTAAAAAAAAATTGAGTGGTCAGTTCTTGAAGATGTTATGCTCTCTGTAATCTGAAATTTTTAGATTGCACTTAATTTTTATACCCCTTAATGAAAATTTAAAAAAAAAATTCTTCACGGGTATGGGCACAATAATAGCAATACAATGGACTGCCTTTCTATAACATGATAATGGACATGGCTAAAATTTTAATGACATATAGGAGATCACTCAGCATTCTCCGGATCAAAAGCACAGCCCAAGGCATCGCTTCACGTCAATAATAGGGGATGGGAAATTGACACATTAGGTGCCTGCTCATGCTATTAAGTGAGAAGAGCTGTGGGGAGAAAAAAGAAATGAATGAAACTACTGGTTTTCCGCACGGGAGTTTTGATAAGTGTAATCACGCTGCCGAATCTCTAGAGACAGTCGTCCTAATATATTGGGTGTCAACCTTAACTTCTCCAACTCGTGCAGTCACTTGGGGGCTGTCTACAACATTGCAACACCTGTCAATTGGAAACCATTTGTTCATAGATTCTCTTTAAATTATACGTTTAACGACTTTTATAGCCATCAACGAGGAGCGAGTTGCTGCATTAGCTACACTTTTGAAATTTTGTTTTTCTATTGTATCATTTAAGAAAACTCACCCCCCCCCACTTTTTCACTACTTAGCTAATAATACAGGTCCGGAGTGCCTGTTGTTATTATGCAGATTTGTTGGCTATTGGAACGTCAGTAACCTGATAATTTCCCTTTTTGAATCACGTTACATAATTACTATCCCATTAATCTACAAGCTTACAAGGAAAATTGTGAAATCTAAGGAGAGCTGTCATTCTTTCTGTTCCATCTTTAATTTATGTTCCAGTTTATTTTTATCAGTCTAAAAAAGGAAACGATGTAAAAATAAGATATATAATTCTTAATAATTTTTTAATTTCCTCTTTTACTTCCTTTACTTCGTACAATGATGATTTAATTCCTTGTACGAAGTACAGGAAGTACTGTAATCGTAAAAAATTTCGGCTATCATATTTCAACGAAAATATCTATTTTGACCGCTTTCGAACCCATCTGACCGATTTTTTGGGATATGGCATACGTACGTAAGGACAGAATAAAGGACTCTTTTCCCCAGATCGATTGTAAAAGGGACGGAAAAGGGATTCAGAAAGGTTTTTTTTTTTTTTCATGACGTCTGTACATTCGTACCTACGTACGTATCTCCCATAAATCAAAAATTATTAGCCGTGAACGTTGAAATTTTGTACATGGGACTGCTATAACATCTAATTGTTGCAATCAACCCCACCAAGCATATATATATATATATGTACACCCACCCTCTTACCCAGCTCGGTTAGCTCTGTTTTTTTATTTTTATATGTTGGTAAATTGTGAATTTTTTCCTTTAAAAGTGATTGACTTATGTTGATTTTATGTTCTAGTTATTATTTCTATGCCCTAGTTAATCTGTACGTAATAATTGTAGAATTATCAACAATTTAAAAGTGTAAAGGGTGCTATGCCCAGCATGTCGGATATTTGTTTACATTTGAAATTCTTAGTAGTATAGTGAATTAAGTCAATTGGTGCAACAATTATAGTGTCCTTTTGCCTTGTGGGACCAGGCGTTAACTTTAAATTTGTGGATGCCTAAGATTTTGTCTTTCTCCCCGTTGGTCTAATTGCTTGTTTTTGCATAGAAACTGTAATTTTTTCTGTATTTTACAATTTTTAATGAAGATATTTTGAGTTTTTATATATTTTTGCCTTGTTGTGAAGAGAGAACTGAATTGATTGAATGAGAAATGTATCTTTGATGAAATTCAAGGAAATAAATTTAAATGAAGTTCAGCAAAAAATATGTACAGTTTAATAGGCCGTACAAGAAAGTCATATGATGTCCACATCAGATTTTATAAATAATATGCCTAGATGATTTAGTTTATAATATACTAAACTGATAGTTTTCATAAACTTAGCGTTCGCAGAAAATTTTCAGAGAAGGGGAAAAGACTGAAGACGAATAATTATGTCAATAAATTTTAATTAAATTTTTTAATGTTTAGGAGGGTTCGCAAGTTGATTATAAAAGATAATGCTTCATTAATACAAAAACAAACTCTTTTCACTCGATATCAAGGGAAGGCAAGTGCCTCCTTTGGACTCCCCGCTTATTCCCTTGATTTACCTCAAGTATATGTACAGAATAATGATGTACAGAATAATGTACTCAAGTGTACAGAATAATGATGTATAATTAATAAAAGTTAACTCTAATGCGTTAAATTATATAAAACTACTGCAGAATAATTTATGATTCATATGGTTATGAAATTGAAAGCTAAACAAACATTTCACGAATATCTGAAATTTCCAGGCACGATTTTATAAATGAAAAATGGTGCGTCTTTGAAAAATTTGTTTTTTTTTCTTATTTTGTATTTAAATAAGTGATTCAGTAATTAAATTCTATATCTTATATTTAAATGCTTAGAGAAATTCTATATTTAAATGTTTATAAAAATTAAATTGTTTGATTTTTCTTATGAGAAATATTTGCTTTTGTGATCGTATGATAAGTAAGTAAAAGTAATTTTTTTGGGTGGAGAGAGAGGAATGGTAAAGAATTCGAATTTCAAGAATCGAACTTAAATAAAATAGAGTACTACGCTAAAATAGAGTAAGTAGTAAAAAGCATGCAACAAATTCTACGTCTTTCTTCAAATAAAAAATTTCGTGTATTATTACCTAATAAAACCAGCTGATTATTAATTAAATAAATACAACAAAGTTTGGACTATAATGTCTAAATGTTTCAATATAGCTCTAGTTTTGAGCAAAATTTCGAATAAAGTAGGTCTAAAATGACCATTTTTGTTCTAACGTTTTTTAGACAATCTTAATATATGGAAGACAAATAATGAACTTTTTAATGAAATAAATAAATAAATAACTTCGAAAGTTTTTATGTAGTATTAAATATTGCTTTCGTAATTTACTAGTAATAACTAGCCACTCTGCTCGAAGAATGCTAATTTGGCCTCAACACGAAAAATCAAGTACTTAGTGCACAGAATCAAGTAAGTTGGCGTATAAATATGATACTATTTACCCGATGAAATTCAGAATATTTCATTTCTACAGTATCAAAAACACAAGACTGAAAGATACATATAAAAAGATGGTATGAAAACTAATTCGAGAAACTCGTGTTGATCCCTAAAGGGGTTAATGTAGTTTAAAAATAAAAATAGTTGGAAATAAATAGATATTTGACATCTTGATTGATTTTATTAAAGGCAAAGCTTGCCAAGTAAGAAATCCGAAGACAGTAAATTATTTATAATTCAGTGATATAATTAATTAGCATTTTTGTTTAAATCAATGAATTCTTTTGCTAATGCTAATTTTAATATAATAACGTGGAACAGTTTAGCTTATACATCTAGCACATTCTTAACAGATCAGAAGCTATGTTAATTGTTAATTCATGTTTAATGACTATTTTAGCATCTACATACACAGGACCAAATGTTAATGAATGTTACATTGAAGTTAGGAAATTCCTTTTACTCCGATCGTCTTACTCATCTTCCATCGTTCCCATGCTCTTCAAATTTTATGTAATTCGATTATATTGCCTTCCCTGTTTTTCGTCTGTCTGAAAGAAACTTTTCATTTATGCTAAGTCTTATAGTTTTAGCGTGGAACTTATTTCTTGATAACGCTGCATTTCTTATTTTATTAAAGAAATACAAATTTTACATGCGTTGTTATTTCAGATAATCTTGCATTGTATCAGTATTATGTGTACATCCTTCCGTGTACTATTCGATTCAACTAATAATGTATTCTTGCGTGCATTTATGTAAAACTGAGAAGATAATAAAAAGTTTCTAGACCACATAAAATTTAAAACCAATTGTTAATCACTTAAGGACTGAAATATCCAGCAAAAATCTTTACAAAATGCATTTATTTCCCAGAATCAGCTGAAGTATTTAATGTTAGTTACAAGTGAAAACGTGCATTAAAAATTTCAGCCTGGTTTTCCGCTGTTGAATAATTCTACGGCTTCTTACAAAATAGTTAAGTTATTCATCAGTAGATGGCGCTGTGAACGTAAATTACTCTGCGGAGAAATTTTTTTTACGTGCATTGTTTAAGGAATCAGCATATAAATTTTGCGCTGAATATCAGCAATGGAATGGATGGATACACATCTTTTATATGTTGAATACTCACTAACTATTTGTTCGAAGGCAAAAAGTTTTGTAAATTGTTTTTTAAAGATTACATTTTATGGTCTCGTACTAGACAATATATTGTGATAGGTGATATCGATATCGTCGCAGTTTCGAAAGAACTTATCCACAAATCCTTCTTTGTTAGCATTAAATTTCATTGAAAACAAAACAATAATAATAATAAACAAGATTCTGCGACCAAATATTTGAGTTCTCTCTCTTTAAAAATCTTTTAACTATAAGAACAATGTTAAGTAATAAAAATATTGAGTCTTAATAATAAGATATTCTGAAAAAAAAACATTGATTATTATTTTATACGTATTTTTATTAGTTATTTCCTTCTTTATTAAGGATTCTTGTCCCGGTGAAAACTTTACAAAATAAAATATTTATCACAAAAAAAAAAAAAACTTTATCAAAAAAAATAAATAAATAAACGCTTCATCAAATACTATCCTCACTTTGATATCCTTAGATTAGAGGTTCACTAGTGGCTAAGTGGATAAGGCTACTGAACACTGGTAATTCGATCCAGGGTCAAATTTCAGAGCATGGGGTGGCTGCCAGTTACACACAGGGAAAACACAAATGATCTTTTTCGTGTTTTCCTCATGTGAAATGTGAATACGAACCAGTTTCCTTCAAAACGTCCTCCACGAAGGCATCCATCCCTTTAGGCAGATAGCCACACTGCGCTTTGTCAAGTGAGCAGTTGCTTAGAAATAAGATATTGTAGACACGAGAGTGTGAAAGTTGTTATGAAGATAATCGCCCATAAAATCCACATCCAAAAATAATCAATATTGCTCAAAACGCACTCATCGGTATTAAACATCCGTTCCCAACGGCGACTACCTCTAGAAGACTAAAATTGCCTAGGGTCTTTAATAGTTATATTGAATAAGTTTCACTGTATATTTTGAAAGGAAAAATCTACGGCGCACTATTAGAATTTTATGAAATTATCCCTACCTATTTTCTTCAATTCGGAATTCTTTTATCAATAAGTTTATAATAAAAGTGTCCGTTATAAACTACATAATGCTCAGTATCCTCAATGAATCTTCCCTCCCCCTTTATAATATTTAATTAGAATTTCATTGCATCTAATCACGCTATCTTGTTTTCTTTATTGTTTAATAGCCATTTTTATTTTGTTTTCGTGTTTGATAGATTTCCTTTTCTTAAGTTTCTTGCTAAGTCATTGAAAGGAGGAATCAGTTAGTTTGCTTGCATTACTAAACCTGAAGATGGATCACAAAACGCAAAAGAATATAATGTGATAGGATTACTTGATATTTTTGCAAAAGTTAGAAAGACGATGTAGTTTTTTTCATGTAACGATACATACGAAAAATGCAATTTCTTTTTTTCACTTACAATCAATTTTTTATCAAGACGCATAATGTAACTAATTTTTTAAACTACATAAAGACTACTATTTTTTTAAAAAGATACGTTTTTCTAAATGAAACTGACTCATAGTTTTGTTCCATGTGGGAAGATAGATTATATGGATAATATTTTGTTTTAAATATAATTCTTGATTTTACTTTTAAGGTTTTCGATTTGGTTCTTATTTCGTAATTTTAAAAATAATTGAATACACTGTAAAGTATATTTAAAGTTAATTAAGTTATTATCTTCTCATTTGAAACTTTGTTGTCATTTCCTTTCTTTAACGTTCGACAAAATGTAAATGTGATCCGAATATTTCAGTCTTAAGAGCTTTCGGCACAGAAACTAAAATGGTGGGATTCTCACGTCCATCTCTGGGAATTAATTATCAAGCCTTAGCCATTCTGCTAGCTGCAATCAAATCGCGCACTTAGTAACTGAGCGGGCGCTTGTTAGGCTGTTTTCTTTTCAACCGCAGGATCAAATTTAAGTTAAATATTTAAGTTCACTTTTTCTGTTATTGAACTCCAGCAAGCTGCGCACAGTTGAATTGCGAGTACAAGCTGTGCAATTGGTCAGTTTAAAGTTTTAAATAAAAAGCATTGTTTAAAACTTTTTTTGGTTTCAGTAATTTCACAAATGGAACGATAACTCACTCGATTATCTTAGTAGGGTTAAAAAACATTGAGTTAATTTTAGAGAGGAACCCTAGACAACGCATGCATACATTTCTAAAAAGTTCATTTAAGGTATGAATTTTATCCGTTTGAAATGAATATTTCTTAACTTTTTAACACTTCTGCAATTAAGAGCTGATAGTCATTTTTGAGATCTGAATTGCAATTTTAATGTATATTGCTATTGTGAGTTATCTCACTTGTCTGACAGTAACATCAGAACAAGCCTACGGAATTCATCGTGGCAAGGAGTGCAAGATTGCGCCTGTCGTTGGCAAGAGCCTTGAGCATCATACAGGTGACAGTACGACTTTGTTCAGTTCCGCCCCCAATTTCGATGGAGAACACCCCGGGGGGAGACGGGTCCTAGGGTTTCCCACCCCCTCTCCCCCTACTACCAACCTCTCGAGAGGACTTTCGGCTCACAGCATATTTACAGTCTGTGCTCCCATGCCGCACAGACACTATACATTTACAAACATTCATGCCTTCTCCGAGATTCGAATCCAGGCCCTTCGGTACGGTAGTCAGAGTCACTAACCACTATCTCAGTTGGGCGACTAGCGAATAAATAAATTTTTGCAATAAATTAAACATTATATGTTTAAAGAAAGTTTTAGCAAATAATATTTTCTTGTTGGATTTATATATTATTTTAATTTTGATTTTATAATTTCATTTCTGCACTAGTTGCTTTCACAATCTGCATTTTTTTTGGGACAAAAGGGGTTGTATTTCCAAACATTGCCTCTATACAGATACCGTTTACTAGAAAAAAAATTAGAAACGTGGTTTAAATAAATATGTATATATGTACCTTAATTACTGTAATATCATGGCCATTACTGTAATATCATGACCTTAATTACTGTAATATCATGACCTTAATTAAGCCCTGATATTACATTACTATTATCATGGTAATATCATTGTTTCAGTTTATTTAAGCCATGATATTACATGGCTTAAATAAACTGAAACTGTTATTTAACCCATGATATTACATATCACTGAACTGTTTATTTAAGCCATGATATTACATATCATGGCTTAAATAAACTAGCTGATAGAATTCAGATTTCTAAAAAACAATTTTCTATTAACCATTTTTTAATTTTCTAAAAATAATTTTCTCAGTGGAACCCAGTGGAAGTGAACTCAGTGTAGTGCTTGTTGCGAAGCACCATTGAGTTCCACTGTTGCCACTGTCTATTGTCCACGGTTGAGTTCCAGTGTCCACCACTGTTGTGGTGTTAATATGCAAAGTACATGACAACTATTAGCCTAAGAGAAAGGCGTTTATGCAAGATTTTCTAAGAAAAACCTTCTTATATTCGTGTTACATGGACACTTGAAGAAAGGTCTTATTGCCTTCAGATCTATCATATTAATATTTTTTAAACCTTAGACTTTCCTCCCCCACATATGCAGTTTGGCTGCAGTCAAAGAATTCCATTGATCCTCCGAAATATTTTTATTTCATTTATTACTTCATTTATGCTATGCCATTTAACTTAATTTTGATGTCTATTTAGCTTAAATTTGACGCTGTAGTTGAAAAGAAAACAGCCTAACAAGCGCCCGCTCAGTTACTAAGTGCGCGATTTAATTGCAGCTAGCAGAATGGCTAAGACTTGATAATTAATTCTCAAAGTTGGACGAGAGAATTTCACCATTTTAGCTTCTGTGCCGAAAGCTCTTAAGAATTCGGACTGAAATATTCGCATCGCATTTACATTCTGTCGAGAGTTAACGAAAGGAAATGACAGCAAAGGTTCAAATGAGAAAATAATTAACTTTAAATATACTTTACAGTGCATTCAATTATTTTTTAAATTACGAAACAAGAACCAAATTGCAAACCTTAAAAGTAAAATCCAGAATTATATTTAAAGCAAAATATTAAAAAGTTTGCGTTGCATACTCGTTAAAAGTAATTAAACTACTGACAAAATAAAAGCATCAAAGATTCCAATAAATTAATTGTAAAGCAAGTTTGCAATGTAAACCAATTTAAACGTTACCATCTAGGACGAAATTTGCCAATAGACTGCCTATTTTTTTTTTTTAAGAAAAGTATTTGGTAAATTTTAAATTTTTATTTGCGAAAAATTCTTTATAAATAATATTAATTTCTAAAACGTCGCGTATAAAGTTCGATCCTTCCAGTTTCTTATGGGGAAAAAAAAGTGCTGTTCGAAATGACTTGCCCTAGTTAATTCGGATGAAACGATGTATTTCCAATTTTTGTAAAAAACAGGTCAGTGTTCTGTTTATCCGAAAAGTTGCTTTCGAAATAGCTTAGTTTGGATTTTGGCCCAATTAGATTGGATAACACAGGATTTTTCAGTATATTCACATATTAAAATTATTTGTTTGGAATCAAAATTCATAAGCTTCTAGTTAAGCTACTTCAAACCACAATAAAAATTACACAGATCATAAAATTACTGATTTGTTGATTATAATGAGGTGGTAAATATCCTCTGTTGCCATTTCCTGTAATCATCCATGCGTTATTTTATTATTCATGACCACACATTCTCATCCATCCCCTCTAAAACTTTCTCTCTTCAGTTAGTTGCATTTCTTATTTTTAACTTCGCCAAGAATTTTTTTCTCTTCTCAAATTGGCATCCTTTCTAATTTCTTCATTAATACTCTCTGGGCGTCTTCGCTGCAGCTGCTGTTGCTGCCGATGAAGAACGTTTGTTTTCTTTTATCTCCGCGTCTTGTTGAAAGGTATTTGTGGGGTTACAATTTTCCAAATCGTGTTTACCGTTAGACATAAAGTGTCCATAAATATATCATGGAGTCTCCATTAATAAAGACAGAAGGCGTTGCTGTGATTACTAAGTAACTAGATGTCCACCAATGCGGAAAATGATACAAAGTTCGAAAATGTGTCTTTACCAAATAATGTATTGTCTGATATCTTCATGTGACCAGCCATGTGGAGACACAGGTTGGCTGTCTTCTCAGTGAAGGTCGCGCCTGTCTTTTTTATGAAAAAAAGGACTAACAGTGTTCTTCTCGTAATTTCTTCGTTTTAAATCATCTTCTGAATTTTGATTATTCTCTGAGTTAGCAGGAAATTGGAAATATAGACGAGAATGAATATTTTTCAGGGTATACGCATGAGTTAAGAATAATACATTTCAACAAGGAATATAGTTAAGTTGATAATAAGAACACAGTCTAGACAACTGGTTCATGATGAAGTTATTATCGGTATACTTTTTTCAGGATGTTATTCAATGCTTTTTTCATGTTTTTGAGTACTGTTACTTTTTTTGTGAACTGATTATTAATTCATACCTTTGTGAAGTTTATTTGTTTAACTAATAGTTAATTTTAAGGTGAAAGATTTTCCTAGCTCTCTCTTTTCACCCACGCTTTTCATGTTAGAATGTAAATGAGACAGCGATCATTTATTCAGATTAAAATGGAAAGAAGTGCTATTTAAGCAAGAGTTTCGGATATTAGATTTAGAGCGTGTCTGCCTATTCCAGGCTACGTTGTACCGTGATTATTAGCGATTTGATTTTGTGGCGTTGAGTGCTTCTAGCCCTTTGGCTTTGTCTCGCCGGTTTTCTACAAATCAGAGCTTTACCTGAGCGTTAAATTTTCCTGTGAGCCGTTAGGCTAATCTACTAAATTGTGAATTTGATCAACGTTACGAATTTCTGTTAAGCCATAAGTGCTTAGCTTTTGTAAACCTAAGTTGGGTAATTTTAATTTTGTGTTCAAATAAAATTGTCTTATACATCCTTCTTCTGACTTTTGTTTTGTTTCACAAGGATAGAAGATAAGTCTTCAATAATCTTTTTAAGTTCTATAGTGAATAAGACTATAGTGAACAGAATAATAGTAAAGTCCATAGTGAATAGAATAGTCTCCCTAAGAGAACTAGAATTTACACTGTTTTTGCAGCAGTCAAATTTAAAATGCTCAGAATAGTTCCAGCTTTCCAATAAACATAGAGAATAAAATTTTTGAACCATTACGAATATATTTCACAATTAGTTTTTCGATTTCGTTATTATTTAAAAAAAATTGAGTTCTTAAAATAAACAAACAAAAATTGTAGTTTTAAAATTTTACGTTGGACTATACACTCCAAAGAAAAGCTTACCATCATTATTTTTTATTGTGTTTGTAGTATAAAATTTTATTTTTTATTAAAGAAATTCTAAGATAAAAAAAATAAAAATATTATGCAAAGATTTCGCTTTTGATCATAGACGAAAATGATGCGAACTCCGTTATGTCACCGACATCCGTAAAAGAACCATTTTGAACGTGATCAGTATTTCAGAGAAAATTAATAAACTGAATGTTAACTTAAGCATCAAGTTGAGATGAGTTACCTTAAACATTAATAAGTTGAATGTCTAAGAACACCACTTCCACAGGGCACTAGAATCAACTGGAACTGTGGGTTCATTGTATTAATAAGGTACACTATAAAATTAAATATTTGCCTCTTTGTCTTTAAATGCAATTAAAATTTAACTCAAAAAGGATTTCAATTTTAAAGTTTAAAGCAATTTTAAAGCAATTTAAAAAAAAGGAGAATACCAGGATATAAAAAATATACATCACTGTTTGAACGAAACTTGAAGTGAAATATACAATAGTGTTTGCAATTTATTTTTTTACTATTAAATTTTATCATAATTACCTGATTTTATTTTTAATGTTGACTGTAGTGTGAGAAGTAGAGTTAGAAATTCTTCAGTCGACCTGTTACAAGTTGTTATTCATGAAATGTATAGTAACCAATAATACTTGCGGTAAAAAATTGTTAAAGAATCTCAGATTGAATTTATGAATCATAAATTCACAATATACTCAGGAGCATACTTTTAAAATCGAAGATAAAACGAAAGATCTTATTCATCATCGATTGATAATGACGCCTATTTAGATCGAAACTCATTTTTATCTAAATTCAAAATGATAAGGTGCCAAGATATAAAAATAAAATAAAATAGTTGTTATGTAAGTAAACATAGTAACAGAGGTTTGCGACATAAGAACTGTAGATGGATTCTATAAATATAATTAATTAATCTATTATTGCCATTAAACTGTATGATAAATTATTTTTCTCCTTTTAGTGCATTAATTGTTGAATCCATTTTAAATAAAAACTTATTCCATAAAAACTTTTTATAAATGTACACTCATGTCCATAAATTAAGGATAATGCAAAATCAGGTAAAGGAAAAGTTAGAAGCAAATCAAATTTGACTTATATGTATAGCTTATTTATTAAACAAAAGGCAAAGAACAAAAAAAGATGCTATATGTTTGATATTATTAAAAAAATTAGCGATTTTTTCTCCCTGCAGCAAATTACAAAAAAAAACCTATTTACAAAAAACCAATATTACATGGTTGGTATGATTGTTAATACATTGTATGTCTCCCAGACGATGCAATACAGTCCGTACAACGCCTAGGCATGCTGAGTATCAAATTATCGATTTAATCTTGGGGGATATTACGTCACTCAAAAAGCAATGCTCTCCGAAGTTCCGGTAGACATGTAGGAGGAGGTTGACGGGCTGCAGCTCGTCGGCCAAGCATGTCCCACACGTGCTCTACTGGATTCAAGTCCGGTGAGAATGCTGGCCAGTCCATACGGGTGATACCCTCCGATTGGAGGCATTCGCTTACGATGTTTGCACGGTGAGGACGGGCATTGTCATCCATAAACACAAATTGTGCGCCCATGGCGCCCCGAAACAAACGTACATGTTGTTCCAGAATGACGTCCCGATTGATTTGGCTTGTCATGTTTCCAATTTGAACATGCAGGTCAGCTCAGGAACCCAGAATAATTCCACCCCAAACGAGCACTCCTGCACCACCGTAACGGTGTCGTTCAATGATGTTTTCTTGGTGGTAAAGGGTACCTGGAGCTCTCCATATGAAAGTCCGGCGAGAATCAAACTGCAAGCTAAACCTGGACTCGTCCGAAAACATCACACAAGCCCACTGTTGCGGTGTCCACAATGCATGCTCTCTACTCCAGGTTAACCGCAGGCGACAGTGAGTTGCAGTAAGTGGAACGCATCTGACAGGTCTACGAGCATATAGACCAATCTGCCCTAAGCGTCTGTACACGGTCTGCCTTGAAATTGTCGTACCAGTGGCTGAAGAGAGCAGACGAGACAGGTATGAAACTGTGCGCCGCCTGTTTCTTTTGGCAGTAACTGACAAATACCGGTCCTCATTCGGCGCTGTAACTCTGGGTCGACCTGTGCTGTAACTTCTACTCACATTACCATCATCTTGGAATCGTTGTCAAAGCCTGGAGATGACACTCTGGGAAATTCTAGGTTCGTCTGATACTTCCAGTTGGGTACGCCCACATTCCAGACGGCCGATAATTCTACCACGTAAAAAATCATCCAAATGCGTCCTTTGTGTCATAACTATTCGGTTATTGCACTGAAATGCTTATAAAGCGCCTGCGAACAATTTTACTTCTTTGCCTGTATTCCTTATATATCACTCTCTTACACTCTCGTCATTGTGACGTACCATCGGTGTCATGTGGTTACTTCCTGAAATTTGCATATGATTCTTGAAGATGTGTGTAGTGATTTTATAGGCGATATATTTATTTTAGAGTTCTATTTCCGCGTGACTCCGAATTATCCTTAATTTATGGACATGAGTGTATTTTATTTTCTGTTTTCTAGTCTCAGCTACATATTATCAATGATAAAATATTTAGTCATTATTAAAACACAAGCAATAAATTATAAGGAAATTATAAAATAAAAAAAAATAATTGAATGTCATCCAGAGAATGGAAAAATCGGTCTGAATACTGAGTTTCGGAAATAGGTGTAATAACAGGGTTACAACGAGCATTTTACTTGAAGCTAAAATGAAAAAAACCAATATCGCCGATTCGTCAATAAGTGCGCCAAGATGGCAGTCTTCGCTATTACATGCTTCCAGGTGGCAAACTCAAAAGTAATTTTACCGTGTGAAACGCTTTTTCCTCCCGTTTGCACCAGAATGTAACACAATTTTTTTTAAAAAAACGTGTAGAAAATAGCGCAATTAATAATTTTATTACTATTGTTTTAAAATAGGGCGAAAAGTTTATTTCATAATTTATGAAATTTCAAAACGTTTTATCCTATATAGGGTGCGTCATAAATTCGTGCAAAGTTCAAAAATTCGTAATAAAAGAAGGAATGCACGGAAAAATTTTCTGTTTGCGCCAATATGGTCAGAAAGACATTGGATTTTTTTCCATGTAAAAAAAAATGTTTCCAAAAGTAACCGACAGAGGGCGCTCACACGTCATACTTAGATGTTTTATGCAAATCACGCAAACAGAAACAGACAATCAAACAGATCACAATAACAAGACACTATGCATTTACTATTTTATAGTAACAGATGTTCAACATTACCACCACCACAAGATAATAGCAAGTGAGGCGCGTCACTACGCCCATTACAGCGGAGTGTAACATGTTGCCATCGATGGCAGCGACGATCAGTCGAATGGCATTTTTCAGTTCCACCAGTGTGGTTGGGGAGCTCCGGTACACACGAGACTTTAAGTATCCCCACAACCAAAAATCTGCCGGGGTCAAGTCTGGTGATCTTGAGGGCCACTGAATCTTACAACCGCGACTTATCACTCGGTCTTCGGTGAAAGATTCCAACAGGAACGTCTTCACGTCGCGTGAAATGTGGGGCGGGGCACCATCCTGCATGAAGGGGACAACAGGTAACACATGTCTTTCCTGCAATGCAGGTACAACGTGGTCACGCAACAGCGTAAGATACCGTGCTGCAGTGACTGTACAGGTTTTCACGCCGGATACAGGACAGGGTACTTCAAAAAAGAAAGGGCCCAGAATAAAAGACGCGGTGAAACCACACCAAACAGTCACACGAGGAGAATGCAGTGGTTGGCTCTGGTACTCACGAGGGTTTGACGTCGCCCAAATACGACTGTTTTGCGTATTGACGTCACCAAGCAGTGAAAAGTGGGCTTCATCCGTCCACATGACGTTCAGCAACCATTGTGGGTTACGTTCCATTTGTGCCAGCGCCCATGTAGCAAACTTTTGTCTTGCATCTGTATCTGCCGGTAATAACTGGTGAAGTCGCTGGATTTTGTACGGATACAGATCCAACATTCCGTGCAGAATACGTCGAATCGACGCTTCCGGAATCCCCGTTCTTCTCTCAGCTTCACGAGCACTGCTACTCCCCGTTGATGTCTCGGCTGCCATATCTTTGATCACACTTTGTACCACATGGACACGGGCCGCTCTCAAGGGTGGTCTGCCACTTTGTTGACGATCCTCTTAACTCCCCGTTTCCTCAAAACGTCGTACTAAATTCCGTATCCCATTCAATGAAATAGGGCCTTTTTCCGCCTTCAGTCCTTTCTCCATGTGAAACTTTCGCAATGTAACAGCTGTGGATTCACCATTTTTGTAGAACAATTTAACCACCAACGCCCGATCTGGTAAAGAAAGCATGCTGCCGACTTCGAATGACGGATCCGTTTCCAGCCAAGTGTTTTATTGATAGCCTGATTTGCATAAAAAATCTCAGTATGACGTGTGAGCGCCCTCTGTCGGTTACTTTTGGAAACATTTTTTTTTACCTTTAAAAAAAATCCAATGTCTTTCTGACCATATTGGCGCAAACAGAAAATTTTTCCGTGCATTCCTTCTTTTATTACGAATTTTTGAACTTTGCACGAATTTATGACGCACCCTGTATATGTTTAGATGTTGCAATTTTAAAATCAGAAATTTAAATAGTCTAAAAAACCGAGCAATTTCAAAAATTCAGAAATTAAATTATATTTTCATACAAATTTCACCGAAAATATCTTTTTCCGTTCTATTCAATGCTACAAACAGTAAAATTCTGATATGTTTAGATTGTTTGTTGAAAGACCATATGTGCGAAAAATAGTTTAAACATCAAATAAAGGCAATTTATACCGAATTTCGATAGCTTAATAAATAATAGGTTAAATATCATTGACATAATTCCAACCATATTAAAGCACCATGGGAAAGCTAAATAAAAGCTTATAAAAAAAGTTATTTCCAGTACAGTGAACCCAATATAAGGCGATCCATGATTCCATATGCTTTTGGTAGTGATGTGAAGTGGGTAATCTTAGGCAGGTGATGTCCAATACAACGAATGAAAATATTGATGTTCTCAGAAATATTGGTGACTTTGTTAGTGATGGGTTCTAAGGAGAGATGAACGCCGTCTCGAGAAATTTTTAACTGTATCGGCATTGGTATTGATTTACAATGCTTGTTACACAACTGGTAACACCCGTCCATATTCTTTTATATTTAGTCTTAGAGAATCTTCACCCCCACGTCTGCTTACGGCCACTTTATCATGATAATTTAAGATTTAGTTTCTTTACTTTATATAATGCATAAATTTGCAAATAACAGTAAATGATAATATAACAGTAATATGAATAATCTAAGTTTTGTGGTTTCTTTGCAGGGACAAGATGAATAAGTTCATGTCATGAAAGTCATGTATGTTCATGTCATGAGTATGTTCTTTCATTATTTAATAATATGTAGACATCCGAGAAGAATCTAATTGATTTATACACTTTTTAACACCATATGAGCAGTATCATGATTCCATTAAGGAATTTGTTCCATTATTAAAAGAAATTCGCGCTTCTAATATACCTTTAATTAAGTTTTAAATTTCCCTTTAATTATGTAATATAGAAGAACAAAACCACTTTAGCACCTAGAAATTTGCACCTACCACTTCACTTGGAAAATGTCGTCATTCCCGTTTTTTAGTATACAAAAATTGCAAAAATTGCTTTGATAATTCTACTACAAGAATCGTAATTAATTTTTAATCTTGTTGTTGTTGTCAATAATCTCCTATTCAAGGTATTTATGGTCTAATATATAATCAGGGAAAAGGATGCAGTTAAAGTAAAATAACACGCAGAACAAATGCTAATTTAAATGTCAAACAACAAAAATCAGCGCTATATTTGGCAAATTTTCACAGGACTAATTTGGATGGTTTTACCGAATCATTACCCTCAGCTGCCAAATTGCAAATGAACAAGATAAGATAAGAATGGCTGGATAAAAGTTAAGCTACTGGCGACATCTATTGATGAAACAAGAAAACTAAAACATAATTTTCTTAAAAACTAAAGGTAAAGATGGATTGGAATTAGAGTCGTTATTTAGAACAGAAAGACTTTTTTAGATGTGAAACGCCTCTAGAAAATCTAATTCACCAACGGAAGATGCGTTTTGAATAATTTTGGCTTCTGAAAAATGGAAAGTGTGATTTTCGAACCAACAATGCTGGTCAACAGAAGACTTCTGTGTTTCCTTTTTCCTAACATATGCCTCATGTTCCTTAACGCGAAATTTTAAGGCTCTCTTAGTTTGACCAATGTAAATTAAACCACACTGGCAAGGAACTCAACATTATTAACCAAGTAGTTAAAAATTCTCATCTCAACATACAAAAAGGCACACTCTTGTTTTAAGAGATTATAAGAGTTCTGTTGTCTTATTAGTTATAAAATTGCAGGTATTTTACAGAAATTTAACTTTCGGGCCGTTCATGCTCCTATCAATGAAATTCCGTGTTCTGTACTTAAAGACCCCATTCCGGATATTAATTCCTGGGTTATTTACAGGATTTCTAGCTAGTGTGGTTTAATTTACATTGTTGAAACTAAGAGAGCCTTAAAATTTCACGTTAAGAAACATGAGGCGTATGTTAGGAAAAAGGAAACATAGAAGTCCTCTGTTAACCAGCATTGTTGGTTCGAAAATCCCATTTCCCATTTTCCTGAAGCCAAAATTATTAAAAAAACATCTTCCATTGGTGAATTAGGTTTCCTAGAGGCGTTTCATCTTCAAAAAACTCTTTCTGTTCTAGTTAACGACCCGAATTCCACTCCATCTTTACCTTCAGCCTTTAAGGAAACTATGTTTTAGGTTTCTTGTTTCATCAGTAGATGGCGCTAGTAGCTTAACTTCTATCCAGCCATTCTTATTCACTGTATCTTATCTCGTTCATTTGCACTTTGCAGCTGAGGCTTAGGTTTGGTAAAACCATCAAAACTAGTCCTGTGAAAATTTGCAAATATAGAGCTGAATTTTGTTTTTTGACTTCTAAATAGGGATGCATTTGTTACTGGCCCTAGGCTTTGAGCTCCACTGTTAATAGCATGATTTTGCCCTATTCCATTTCAATTTTGAAGGATAGTGCCTTGAAAAAAGTCTTGTATTTTCCTTTTACCTATTAACTAGCCCTAGAAAAACGTTTAGGTCTACAGATTTGAAATATCCATTACTGTAAAGAATCTATAGTAGCATACCACTATTTAACCATAATTCGTGTTTGAGCCTACCGCAGCGGAGGCTGTACCACTTTTAACCACTATACTGAGAGGTGGAACCTCGCCTTTTTCACTTAGCAAAACGAATTTCATCGCTTTAGAAAGTGTTTAACACTTTCCCAGTTGCTCTACTTTCGCTATAAATTCTTTTATTTACTTTCTAGTAATTTGAAAGCTCTGATACTTATATTTACAATAGGAGTGAACAAGATTTCTGAATATATCTATTTCTAGCAAGATTAGAGGATCAAGAATGGAAAATGAAATCCAAAGTTTTAAAGAAGAATAAATATGTTTTATAAATTATAACTGGAGTTAATATTAATTTAAAGAATTAAGAAATAAATCGAAATGAAATGTACATTTTTTTTTTACAATAAAAGAATTTTAAGGATACACTTAAGCAGGCAGAATATGGTGCTTTTACTTTTTTTTTAAACATCCATACACAGCAAATTTTTATTTCAGTTTAAGACACCAAGAATACAAAGACTATTTTTTAATTTTCCAAATCATTAATTTTTATTTTGAATTAAAACATGAAATTAAGTTTCGAAATTTGCGTAATTCATTATTTTATAATGCTATATACGCTCAGCAAATTCTGTCAAAAAATATATTATTTTGAACTCCACTCTAATGCAAAATACGTCTATGCTTAGAGTGTTCATATAACTGATACATTTTACTACTTGCTTTATAGTATTTAAAACTTTTCCTATCTTATAAAAAGAATTTTAATAGTTCAAAAACAGATCAAAAATTAATTTTTAATATAAATTACTAACAGCAAACGTTAAAATTTTGACAGCTTGCAGTAACTATCTTTCGAATTGTAAAAATGTAAATAGTTTAAAGCTATATAAACGCAAAACTAAGAAAACGTTATTTATATATATCCTGTTCGCAATTCCTCATTTAAAAAAGAGTTACCAATTAAATATAGGTTGATTCAGAATAAAATGTCTAAAACATCTTCTGATTATGATACTAACCTGAAATTTACAAGGTAAATTAAATGATTCGTAGAACACTAGTTATCCAGATTCCAGATGTTCGAAATCCCAGTTATCCAAATCTCTTGTTCTTCTTTATAGGCCAAGTTAAATTTATGATTAATTTATTTAAGAGTTTGTTATAGTATTTTCTGGTTTAACTGGAAGAGAAGTACAACATTGTAGATTTTAAAATTAGAGAAAATGTAACCTTAGATTAGCATTGATAAACCCTTCCTCCTTAGGAACAAAAATATTTTGCAAAAGGTGGTAGTAGCAATAACCATATTTATAGCGAAATCAATGGATGGTGCAAGCAGAAAAACTAGTGTAACGCCATTTGTCAAGGAAAAAATAGCGAAAAAATTATAATGCTATATGTCAAAGAAAATAGTAACGAATCTTAACCCATAGTTCTTTTCAGTTATACAGCTAACCTTTTTCATATTTTATTATTGTTTATTTGACAACTGGAGCTACCTTTGTTTTCCGTTTGTTTCGTTTCATTGATTTCTCCATATATATGTTTGCTGCTCCTCCCACTTTCGGAAACGTTTTGTGCTTACGAAAAAGATGGAGTTAGTTTCATCCCCCGCGAAACTGAAAGCGTTTTATTTAAAATCTAGTCCAGCTTTGGGCTTTTTTTTATTAATTTAATATTTTTCCCGTTTCTATAAATAGTACAAAAAGACAGTATAATACACAATTTCAAGAAATTATTGTATTTTGTTAATTTTAACAAATAAAAGTAATAATAAGGCAAATAAAAATTAATACATTCATTTAACCTTAATTTAATAGAAATACGTTATACGTTGTAGAGTCATTACAATTTTTCCTATGTCAGGAAATTGAAATCTGCAATTACTCTCACCGATATTCGAATTCCGAATATACTTCGAGTGTCTTTCTTGTTACACTATCAAGGCATGCGAAAAAGTGGGAGAAAATATCTTATAACGTCGTGTTTTACTGTTAATTAATTAAAGGTAATTTCTTCGTTTGATTTCGATCGTTTAATGGTATTCATTCGTTTAATGGTATTAATTGTCTACTATTTACTGATGATTTGATAAGTTGGGGAGAGGCTCCAAAATATGGGACAGAAAACCTTATTGAAAATCGATTACATAAGGTCCTGCAGGTGCTCTCGAACTGTTGCGAAAAAAATAATATGAGTATAAATTTCGAAAAGACCGTTTCACAGTCTTTTTCCGATGAAAACCATGAAAGTTTTTATGGAAAAATACCAAGATACTTTGATTACCAATACGGACAACTTTACTTATCTGAGAGTGACTTTTGATAATAAATTAAGTTGGAAGCTTCATGTTAAGCAGCTCATAGAATGTCTTTCAAACAGGCTTAGTATTATTCAGCACTTGAGGAGGATGTAGGGGTGCGCTGGGTCCACTCTTAACATTATATTTAATACTTATATCCTGTCTTTAATGACGTATTGTTGTGAAGCTCTCATTAGACCCCCATGGTTTATCGGTGGTTAATAAATTGAAGTGATGCAAAACCAAGCTCTTCGTTTGATTACAGGAGCTGCGAAGTCCACACCTATCAGTGCGATGTTATTGTTGACAGGAAATAAACTCTTTATATTATTATATATACTTATTATGAAAACGAGGGCCTAGTTCTTTATGAAAAGCTATTGCGGATGAGAGATCCCCACTGGAAGGACTACGTATTCAAGCCTAGGATAATAAACTGATATGGATTTATTCAAAAAGTCCTAGACATTAAGAAAGATCTTGAGATTCCAGGTAATACACAACCAGTGCTGACACCAGAAACCCTTTGGAGGTGATTAATGTCGAAGGGAGGCTAGACCTAGTGGAAACCATTCATAGAAAGAGAGATGCTGTAACAAGTGTTTCGAAATGTCTCGCTTTGGAGACCATTGCGGCTAAATATCCACCTGCTCAGTGGCTGCACATTTTCACTGACGGTTTACAGTTTTGCTGTCATTTTAAAGTTGAGGCCGGTGTGTTTTCGAATCTTTTTTCTTTTTACATCCCTGCAGGATGCATTGGTACCTCCTTTGATGGTGAAGTAAGAGCCATATGTATAACCCTAAAGTAAATATTAGCTATCCATTACAAGTTTGCAAAGGCAGTCATTTTTTCTGATTCTTACTCACCATTCAGCCAGTTAGCTCTGTTGAATACCCATTAACACCTGAAAGTTTGCAATGTCGAAAGTTCCTGAGAACTCTCCCATTTAAGGGGAAAAAATCGTTCTCTAGTGGGTGCCTGGCGATTGTGGTCTTTGGGGCAATGAACAAGCGAACTTCCTTGCAGAAAGAGGGGCCAGCTTGCTACAACATCCTAAAACGGCCATTTCTTATTGGAGAACTAAACTGTTTTTTTAAAAAAATGCTTACATGTAACATCTTACGAGATCTTCAGACTAGTACAGCCTTAAAATGTTGGAGAATGTTAAGTTCTCTTATTCCCGATAGTCCAAGACGCAATGCATGATTCTGGAGAAAAAATGGACAGGAACCACCTGCTCCAATGTGGGACTCTTCGTGGTCTTACAGAAGTGTCGAGATACTGGGAGGCAAGAAAGCTCTTTTGTCAATGACTTCAATCTTTTTGTTCTTAGCTCTACTGTTTGTAACCTCTGTTTATATGATTTTAGATCTTTGAAGCTTTTTACCTGGCCATTGGAAATAATAAAAAAAAATAATACAGTAAAAATAGAAGTGTTGAGTTTTAGAATGTATGCCAAAAAAAATGAATGCCTACATTGTTTTATTTCAGTTAAAGAAGAAAATTTCTTTTATATTTAATCAAAGAAAAATTAATTTCCAATTAATAGATAATTTAATTCTTAATTTTGTTAAATAGAGTATGCTTTACCTGATGTTTTATGTAAATAAAAATACACCTATTCTCCTTATAGTGATCATTTCTTTCAGACGGCCACCTCTAAAAGTAAGGAGTATTTAAAAAAAAAAAAAAAAAAAAACTAAAGAAAAGAAATGAACATTTAAGGCGTGAGCTTCCACAAGTGACCAAATCGCCTAAAACCGTGGGTATACGTTTTAAAAGTGTTAATTGTATTTTTCAATCAATTTAAAAGAAATATATACTTGAATGCTTGATCTTTTATTGACATAATTTATGAAAATGAAAATAAAATGCTTTCGTTTGTATTTCAGAAATATATATATATATATATTTGTAGAGTTAGTAGCATTTTTTGGAATCAGAAGACATGAAAAACATGCAGTACCCTCGCACCTGGAACTCTCGAATACGCGTCGAGTATCTTCCAATTGCACGACGAAGGCATACGGAAAGGAGGAAGAAGATACCCTATATAGACCCCTTTTAAAGGGCGACTGGGAATTAGGGAACCCAATCGCCAAATCTTTGTGCTGATGAATTATCGTCCACCACCTTTTAATTCGGTCGCCACTGTAGAGCCATTAGGCTATATTGCTGCATGAAACGTGAAAAATGTGCAGTGCCCTCCCGGAACTCGAACTCTAGACCTCTCGAATATGCTTCCAATTACACCACGAAATGCTCGAACCTTAGACCTCTCGAATATGCTCCCAGTATGCTTCCAATCACACCACGAAAGGCATAAGAAAAGGAGGAAGAATATACTTTGCATTCAATTTATCGAAAGAAACTCTAATCATTTATGCTGACATTTCTAATGCCCAGATAAACTATGGTTCAGGTTATTTCGGATACTTCGAAGTTTCATGTATATAAGAAACACTGTTATTTTATTTAATTACAAGAGTGAACGCTTAAAATATAAAATATTATTTCATATACTAGCAACTGAACAGAAATTTCGGAATGTCATATGAAAAATCCTCATTCACACAATCATGAGCAAGAATGCAGAATAAAATTGAGCAAGGAAATTTGACACCCTGGTCTCCATTGAGCCATGCATGAGAACTTCTGGATGTAAACAGCAAAGCAGTAATACGATGTAAACAACAAAACGGTAACTAAAATGAAAATATAAGCTGAAGGAATTAAAATTCCTGTTGAATTGTTAAGGGACTTTTCTCCCTCTCCCAACTACGAACTTTTGTGAAGATTCACGTCTCTTACCCCGAATAATGCAATAGCTCTACATTGCGCTAGAGAGAAGGACAACCATAAGCCAGACCATTGAGTAGCACATATACGGTGATAAGTCCCACTCCTCAGATTTTATCAAAAAAAAAAAAAAAAAAA
>KK115971.1:3283241-3296025 GCA_000611955.2 Stegodyphus mimosarum
AAAAAAAAAAAAAGAAAGAAAGAAAGAAAAGGGGGAAAGAAAGAAAGAAAAGAAAATTTGCGATCGCATAGGCCAAGAGAGATTTGACAGCACCCTTGCAGTCCTTGCCGAGTCTGCCCGAACCACCGTAGAAACGGTAGTTCTAGTCCTGTGAAATACTCCCCAATACTCTTTTATTCCAACGTAACGGACAGAGAAAGTGGCCAGCTCGCGGGGTATTAGCTGTAAAGAGATGGTGAACGATAATACGTCACCACTTCGATTTGCCGACTGGGTCTCCTTTTCCTTTCCAGAGCCAGTTTTTAAATGAGGAAAGTCTATAAGGAAATTTAGTTTTATCCATTTCATGCTCTCGGTCAGTAACTGATAACACATGCGGCTAGTAACCGGAAGATCCTCAATATGAATCCTGGTGAGGATTGTTTTTTTTAACTTCTCATGTCCCCAAAAGCCTAATAGCTCTGCAATCAATCATGCATGCAGGAACCAGACAAATAAAAAATACTGATATGAGAAACGCTCAGGTTGAGGGAAACACCAATACATAAATGGCAAAGTATTATAGTATGTATTATATACAATTAATAGCCTAGTGATTTATCCACATGTAGATGAGTGACATATGATTTGATGTCAAAGTTCATGTCAATCAGCTTGTATTTGAAATTGTCGGTGTATAACAAGCAATTTATAACTGCTTTGTTTAAAAATTACCTGTTCAATTCTAGGCTAACAACATTATTTTACCATGCATTTAAAGCAAATCTTAATTTTCAAAAGGCTCAGTAGTATGTCTTCTAAAGTGATTTTATTGACTGTTTTATAGTATAATTTAGTTCTAATAATTTTTTAATTAAAGATTAGAGAAAAAAAATCAGCAAGAACTTACGCGTGAAAGGTCATTAGTATCTTCCATTGCACTCATTCTAATTGGATGGAATCCCAACAAGAGCGCAGCTAAAAGATTGGTAACTTGATAGGGAGAAATAACAACCACTAATTTAAACCGTTTGTTTTTTTACGTTCACAGCCTTCAGGCAGAGAACAAACCACGCGAACTCGTCTTTCCGTTTCCGGTTCCAGGTACAGCAGCTGTTCGCGAATAAGAAGAGAAACATTCGGAAAAGAAATGGATACATTCTAATCTTGAACTTTATCTGAATCAAACAAGAAGTTTCGTCTATCACCCCATCATTATTACGATTTCGTGCAATGATGAATATGAGGACGCATACAAATCGAAACTGTCCTTTTGTTTAGCATACAGGTTTGCGTAAGCTGTGGCTTGCTCATCCTGAGAGCATGTGTCCAAATTATCAAATCCGTTGAATCCTTTATCGTAGCTGACTGAGTAATAAATGAATAGGGACATCAATCATCAGAGTGCTGTCCCGTCACAACAAAATGACCATAAATTAGCTTGCGGTGTATTTATCTTACGGTAACCTACACTTAAACACTGATGATAAGTTAATCGTTCGGGAATACTCAAATGAATCAGTTAACAAAAAGGTTTTATCATTTACGAAAATAGTCTAGTAATTATTTCATTTGTTATTCATGTGTTGATTATCTGAAGTGTTAAAATTATGAAGGTGAAAGGAATCACTTGAATTAAAGTGAAAAGTTTCGCAAAAAAGAGATGCGAAGATATAAATAAATCTTGTGTAATACAGTGTGGTGCACAAGAAATTTAAATACTCAATTAAAAAATGCGTAAATAAAAAGATGTTAATTAGTTGTAATTACAAGGGCCAAGAAATTCTATTTCTTATTATGACGAATCATACAAAATTCTTTGAATGATGATAAATTCTTAATTTGCTAAGTAAGTGATTTAAATAATTATAAGAAACTGTTCCTTGTATCTTTTATTTATTACAAATTATGAGAGTTTTACAGTTAAGAAAATTTTTTATTATATTCTGAATAAAATTTATAGGACTTAAAGGTCTTTATTTTATTCTAACCAATTATTTTTAGTTTTCCTTTCCTTTCCCTCCTGATTTCAGTTTCCTGCCGGAATGTAAATTTTATAATGACGTAGATGCACATCTAAAAGTGTATCAGAAGCAGTATTTAAGATGCGTTTCAAGAGTTCGAAAAGGGTAGTCGCGGACTTAGTTTCGAGTTTATGCTGCGTGTTTGCAATTAGCTCTCTAGTCGTTGTTAGACACCTTTCAGTTTATACTGATATTTCTAGGCTCGGCTTTGTTGTGAGAGGCCGATTTAGCGTTTAGTTAAGCTAAGGAGCCAGTCATCAGATATCTTAATTTATTAGCGATTTCTTACATTCTTATTTTCTGTTAAATTTACGTTAGCCACAAGTGGGAGTGATTTGTGAGCACCAAGTGCGTGCATCTGTTTTAATTTAGTTTAAATAAAAAAGCTATTTTAAACCTTTCTTCTGCAGTATTTATTGTTCAAGACATAGTGAGAATTCGCTACTTCGTCTTCTACATAGAGTCTACGGCATATGCTACCAAAGAGAGCCCAGAGACTCTGTACGACCATGAGATATTTCGGACTACTACAACATGAAAATATTCGGGAACATAAAATTGTACCTTCTTCTGCATTTGGACAATGGATCATCCCCTTTGCTTACTGGATATATTCACCTCTTACGCCACAGAAAGATGGACGAGGAATGCAATAATACTTTACACCTTTCTCCATTAAAAAGCAACTGATAAGAGGCGATGCTAATAATTATATCTAGAATACACTGGGGATTAAAATAATTCCTTGCAAATTTGTTCAAAGGAATATTTGTTACTTAATGCTTATCATACTCATATGCAAGAATAAGGTAGAAAAAGCAAAATTAATTTTCAATTCGTGATTGCGCTCCTAAGATTTTATCCGAATTTTAGGCGGAATTTTTAAATGCAGAGACTACGGTTGTACAACTGTTGAACATTTAAGAGCAGGTAACGTTCCTTTGGAATCATTTGATGGTCATAGCATGCACATACCTCAAAAAAGTCATTCAGTTTCTATAAATACAGACTTCTTGGAAGAGGAGAAGAGAAATGCCGGCTTTATAAATGCAATATTCTGAAATTTTTAAAGACACATTACAATTTTAACTTTTAAGTGGGGTAATGTAACAATATACGTTTTAGCGACATGTGGGATTAAATATCTGGATAAAGAGGTTGAACTAATGCAATTCTGCCTTGGTAGAAAACTTCCATCATATTCAGTACCGCCAATTAGTTTTAGAGGAGCTGTTTTATCCAGATGAACTTATTTTACTGTGACAAATGTGTATGCACTATGTAAAGATTCGTGATTTTCGCTGCCTGAAGTAAGCCATCGTAATCGTACTACAGCTACTGTAATTGTAGTTCTATAATTCAGTAGATTTGAACTGATATCGAATACTGTTGGGGGCCGTGCAGAATATATCAACTTATCAAAATAAACAGTAGAGTATCTACAGTTTTTCCAGCACCTTAAAAATAACCTGGGAAATGTCAATACAATATTATATAGGGTTATAAATGAAAGTTCTCTTTTCCCAATATACTCCTGTGGGACACTTCATGTCGAATTTTGATGCAGAGAATTCTTAAGTCTTAATTGATCTCACAGATTTTTGCACCACATTTCACAATGCTCGTGAATTCACCGTGGCCGCAGAATTTTACAAGGCGGGCTGTGGGTATGACATTCCCTTTCTACAAGTTCGTTTCATTACCAGTCGCTCTTTCCGATAACTGTACAGGGATTTCTCCGTTTAGTGTTTCTTAATAAATTTGTATTTACCAGAAGATTTCACAACAAGCAACCCTCTACGAAAATTCGTAGAGTATTTTAAAATGCGTTTTGGATGGAAACTATATTTTTGATTAAACTGAGAAATTTCAAAGTTTTCTACTTCTATGTTTCTCCTTTCAACCCTATGTTTCTCCTTTTTAAGTAATAATAGGAAAAAGATTGAGATGGATTTTTGGATTTCTCTCTCAGAGAGAAATTTTTCCTTACTTATTGCAACTGTCATCATAATTTCAACTGTCGTCGTTTTCAACGTTTCGATAAGAAATGGAAGATATGGCAAGAATATGAAGCTGTTGAAATTTTGTTGTGATTTTTTTAATACACTGTCTAATGTAACAGTCTTCCTCAATTCGATTACGAATGACAATTCAGCATCTCTTGACTCTTTCACCTCAGCAGTGACCGAGTGAGAAAGCGGGCTGAACACTTTTAACCCGATTGGGTCAAATCTCAAAGAAAAGACTAATTTATTTTTTTTCTTAGCTTATTCTAAGTAACACTTTGTAACGCTGTATTCACACACTCTTGATGTGAATATGAGACAGTACCCCTTTCATAATATCAGAGCGAGCTAGTTTCCAGTTTCTAAGCTCTTCGAGAAGAACCATATTTCTCTACGAAGGCATCTAGTAAAGTATCTCATCTTCCCTTAAGCAAAACTTTCCTATAATAAAGTAAATTTTAATAATTATTTTCTGATGATCCGTACGATTAAGTATTATAAAATTAAAAACTGCTCCTAGAATTGCACTGTTCGGGGCAGAAATCTCCCTTCATCTTTTCACATCTGTGTGTAAAATAAGAAACATATTTCAGCTATTTTTTAATGTTTTAACATTTGTATGATTTTTTATACTTTTATCATTTTTAGGAACATATTTTAATACGTATGGCATTTTTATTTTTTAGTATTATTTTTTATAACTCTAAGTTCGATTTTTTAATTTTTTTTTTTTTTTTTTTTTTTTTTAAATAAAAGCTCTCCGCGGCAAACTTATTGAATTCAAAGGCTTGAAATTCGTGAAAGATAAAAATATTAGAATCTTGATTAGCCGTGACGGATTAAAAATTATATTACTGATGGCTAAAAAATGTTGCAGTGCAATATTTCAGATTACAATTAAATTTCAAAAAGTGCAATATGATTATTGCTTGTCCCCTCTAGCCTCATTTAAATTGTCAAAGAACAGCTTGTGGTTCATGAGTTGCAATTTGACTAAAATTCCAATATTACATCAATTTCTAGCTAGTTTTTGTGAAGATAAGATACACTTAGTTAGAATTCCATTCATTCCTGTGGAGTGCCTGATTGTATGCTTGTATAATTACCTAATGTTAATTAAAGATTCTCATTAAAGCATTCTAGATCTGCCAGCGTAAGCGAAGATATGCCTTTCTGAAACTCTTAAAAGCTGTTGGGTTCTATATATAAACGCCAGTTAACTTATTATACGCATGAGGGAAAATTTCTGAAACTCCATGTGGCCAAAGCGTTTAGCTTTCGAAAACTAAGTTTGAATTGGATCTACCAATATTTACTCAGTTAACCACTCCTCCATTAGTAGGATAATTCTCTGAAGAAAGCAGAGTGCCTTTAAAATTTATTATATTAAAACAGCAAGATTCTCCACCCCTATTGTTCCAGATTTTTGCGATGAATGCTTTTCAGCCGTCCTCTATTTTGACTATGGCTATCATGATATGCCCCAAATACCGGTTTTCCCTTGTGTTTGAGCAAGAAAAGAGTTTTTATTTCCCCTTCATGTTCGTAATTAATGAATGTGAATGTAAATAAATAGCTTTTAACCTCTTTAAATATACTGTAGACAGATAAATTACTATACTTTGTAGGGGTAGGTACTAATTTTACGTTGTAAATGGTGTGAAATACCTTACATCAAGACGAGAAGGCTACGCAAAATTTATTTTTTTTTTTTTTTTTTTGAGGCAACAGTATAAGTTACAGAGAATCTGAAATCAGACGTATAACATAACAACGTTTCATTTCAGTGTAGTCATTTTCCTTCGAAATTGTTTTTACTTCTCGTCAACTTATATTCACAACGGAGGTAGCGTTTTCTATCCACCACTTCGATAGTGAGTTTTCAGTAGTTTTCAATAGTGAGTTTCGCACTTATACAAGTGCGAAATAGGATCCCCACAACGCATTTGTACTATTTTTACGATGATGTCTATCTGTCTGTGTGTTTGTATCTGTGTGCCGAACTTTTCCTCCACGATAACTCTTATATCTAGCTTCCAAAAAGATCCATTTTCCGAATTTAAGCTTTCAACAATGATATGAAGAGTTGATTAGGTTTTTGATAAAACTGGGCAACTGAAAGCTGTGCTTCACATGAAGGCATAATAATTTTTAATGGCCAATGGAAGTGGTACCTTACTTGAAGTCCATAACAGTTTTTAATGAAAAGCAACATTAAAATATAATTACGAACTTTTCAATTTTATAATTTATATTTAAGATAATTATATCAATGGGAACAACATATAGATATCGGCTAAAATTGATAAATGAAAGTGATACTTTGCTTGAAACCACGAAAAGTTATTTTATAGCAGTAAATTATGAGCTAATACCAAACTTCTCAAATTTGGCATTTACACTTAAGCATTAAATTCTTGGAATTATGCTAATTGCAACGAGAATAAGTTCATTATGACGACGATCTCTCGTTATGAAGCGATTAAAAGTATTAGCCTCAGTCCTCAATTTTGTGTAACTTTTACTTTTGTATCGGATCACTTTTCAAATAAAAGGAAGCTGCCACCACTCGTCCCCCGGGGTGCTCTTCATCAAAATTGGGGACGGAACTAAGCCAAAATCGCACTGTCACATGTTAGGTGCTCAGGGCAGATGCCAACGACAGGCGTAATCTAGCGCTTCATGCCACGATGAATTTCGGTGGGCTTGGGCTGTCTACGTCAAACAGGTGAGCATAAACAGCAACACAACTTTTAGTATTATAGATTCTTTTCTGTAAATGCCTTTTTTAATGCTGTGTCATTTTAATAACTGGGGCAATAACATTATAAGATGGAATTTTAAAATAAGTCTTCGAAGTCAATCAACTGCATCATCGTTTAAAAACAACTCAGTGATGAAAATGATATTTTCTTTGCTTCTAAAATTAAACTTTTTATTTTCTTTTTTAATACTACTACTAATAATAATAACACTTTTTCTAAAGCTCTTATCATATTTCTTGATAATTTAGAAGTGTGTTCGTGAGTAACGAGTTGGGAAAGAAAAGCGAAAAATTACTGCTGTTGATATTTGAATTTAGGCTCACAGAGCAACAACTGCTTCTTTAAAATTCTCGCCCGTTATCGATCACACAGCAGAAAATTGCGCTGAAAATTTTTTTTATCTCCAATAATGCATTGTCCATTCAGATATTGAATCTGCAGTGCGAACAACTTCGGCCAATTACTTGAACAACAAAGAAATAGAATAACTCTTTCCAAATGTCCTGATTTGAGATGCTACTTCAATAAAAATTTTGGTTTCTTCATGAGCTTTGTGGTCTAAATCAGGCACTTAGTCTTTCCAGCCAGAAGAGGTTGTTGTTTTCGAAATATATGTCTAACTATTTTCTTCCATCACTCCTTTTTTTTTTTTTTTTTTTTCCCCCTCCTTTTTTTTTTTTTTTTTTGGAGGGGGAAGAGCTAAACGTCAGAAAACTAGAGTAATAAAAATAAAAAGAAAGAAAAACTTTCATTTAATATTAAAAATTATTAATGAAAGCAAAATTTGAAATCTACGTTTAAAAGAACGAATTTAAGAATTCAGAATTTAAATAATAAGACAATGCAAATGAAATTTAAATGTAGTAAACAATTAAAATATTCGATTCTTGAGACTAAAATAGACAGAAAACTATCACAGACTATACACATGAAAACAGATGTGATAGTAAAAAGATTATTGTCACCTGTTAAATAATTTAAATTAATACTATGACAATGTTTACATATAAAGGACTTTAAATCATTACTTAAAAAACATCAATCTAACTACAAATTAAGATAATGTTAATAAAGTGGCTAATATGTTCTGTTACTTTATGCAGAGGTAAATGTCTAAGAATTTCAAGTATAATTCCTGAAAATGATGAACAAATTTTATTGTCTTATATGTAAAGTTTTCCCAACAAAATAATATATATGTGTGTCATAATTTAACATATGTGTCATAATTTAATGCGCAGAAGAAAGCACTGGAAGTTTTAACAGCTTTCGATAGTCGAGTGGAAAGGCGGAAGCTGACACAAATGAATTTTGAAGAAGTCCCAGTCTTTATTTTCACGCATATAAAACCATCTTAATAAACATTTATCCAATCCTAACAAAATATGACAACATCTATGTACATTAGTTTTTTTATAAGAAACTAGCCGCTGTGCGGCCAGCCTTCGTCTGGCTTTTAAACGTACCGGAAAAATACCTAAAAGACACACCTGGGACCGATAGCCGAGTAAGTTCTTCCAACTTTTTTTTCTTTGCTAAGAATAAAATCAGAAAAACATATACATCTTTAATTTTTAGCAAACTGATTGCATGAGATGTATATTAAACATTTGTTAAAACATAATTTATATCCTCCTTCTTAACCACCACCATAACTACATAAAACATTATATAAAAATTCTGCAATAATATAAATAACTCCCTGCCATTTCCAATGGGTCAAAATTTTTTAAACATTTTCTTACCTGATAGTTTGAATGATTCTTTTTCTGAAATTTTGATATGTTATGATACTTTTTCTGAGAAAATGTGTCAGCAGTCATATCGCAGCCATTTAACTTGTTAGTAATATTTTATCTTATATTTTCAAGAGAAAAAAATTACAGTGACATAAGCAATATCCCTTAATACAAATATTAATTATCCTAATAAAAAATAAATCAACTTTCCGTTGAAAAAAAATCATGCAAAACTTTTCAATATCTTACAAACAGTGAAATAAGCGAAAAATAACATGAAAGAAACTCAAAAAACAAAACATTTCGCCCAGAATTTTACTCTGCAGAACAACTTTATCAAAAAAGAAATCAATAAAAATGTATTATACATATAAAAAATGACAATGGAATATGCAGCATCCCTTAATACAAATATTACTTATCCTAATAAATAAATTAACCAACTTCCCTTTGCAAAATCTTAAGAACTGAAATGGTATAAACAGATTAAGAACTTAAACAGATTAAAAAATATCATGCAAAACTTTTTTATAATTAAAATTAGATATAATTAAATCATAATATTACAATGAAATAAGCAATGTCCCTTGATACAAATGTTAATTATCCTAATAAAGTAATTAAACAATTTACCGTTGCAAAAAGAAACAACTTTTTAATATCTTAAACTTTTCAGTCTCTTAAAAACAGTAACATAAGAAATACGATGAAAAATTGTTGCCAAACCGAAATTTTTAAAAGAATGAAACTATTCAAAATGATGCAATTTCATCAAAAATCTATCAACAACAATAAGAAAGGAAAATTGTTGCCAAAACTACATTTTAAAATATCTGAGATGTGAGAAGTGTATTCGGAAGCTTCATTTAAAAAATTTTAAAAAAATACAAAATATTATTATTTTTCCAAAATTCTTTTTTTAAAAGGAGTCGAAAGGATTAAAGTTCAACGTGTCCAAAAATCAAAGGAAAATAAACAGCACATTTTTTAAAATAAGTTTTTTTAAAAAAAATTCCGCTGAAAAGGTGTTAAGCTCACCTTCCTAAATAAATTCGTATTTAATCGATTTATTGAAATACGAAATTTATTTTAAGTTCGTAAAATAGCTAAGTGTCTACGCTTCACGACGATGTAAAAATGAAATGTATAGAGTGAAATCTCGCTTTCCTGTAGCTCATTATCTCAAAATGACGCGATTTGGTCACAAAACATAAAATAAAAAAAATTCTAATTCGAATTTCGAAAAAATCGCTTCGAGGTGCACTGGCTCTTGTGTAGATACACCTATGTACCAAATTTCGTGGCCCTGGGTCTATTAGCTTACTCGCAACACGAACGAAAGACACACACACACAGAGACTCTTTGTTTTATTATATGTAGAGATGATGTAGACATTTAAGCAAGATATAGCAGAGCGGTGTTGGCAGAGCAGAAGTTAGGGAAATGAATGACGTAGTTGTGTTGCCAAGAGTATTTATACCTAGTATGATGCAGAAAGTACTCTAAGCTATAATTGGTTAATTTTAGGTTATTATGTTCTAGAGACATTAGGTAATTTCGAAGCAGGAGAGATGAAAAATGAACAATGCCCTCGCCGGGACTCGAGCCGCGGACCTCTCGAATATGCGCCACTACACCACGAAGGCATACGAAGAAGGCGGAAGAAATACCTTATATACCCCTCCTTTAAAAGGGGACTGGGAATTAGGAGACCAAATCACCAAATCGTGACTTTTTTTTTTGTTCGGGCACCACTTGTATAGTCATTAGGTTATTTGGAAGCTGGAGACGTGAAAAATGAGCAATGCCCTCGCCGGGATTCGAACTACGGACCTCTCGAATACGCGCCGAGCGTGCTGACCACTACATCACGAAGGCATGCGAAGAAGGCGGGAGAAATACCTTATAATGTGACATGGAAAGATATCGAATTTGAGAGAACAGATGAATTTAGGGGAGAGCATAAAATCTAGGATAGTTAACTTTGAGGTTACCAATCGCATTTTTCGTTATCTCTTACATATCCTCCCCCCTTCAAAAACAAGGTTGGGAGAGCATAGTGGAAGCGAAGCTGAGAAGGTTTATCACATGAGGAAGCATCAAGGACATAGCCTGCAGGTTTTCCTATGCCCTGTCATTGTTCATGTCCTTTCTCATATACAGATTACGAATTGCGTAAACATATAAGTTAGAAGTATTATAAAAACAATATAATTTCTAAATAAAGTTAAATAATAAATTAATACAAATATAATTTTTTTAAGTCATCAAGTTGTTAAAATGTCCAATGCAAATTTTGTAAAATCTCATGACGAAGGTAGTTCCACAAATTAAATGTTCAAATGTTTTCACAAAGTAAATGTTCGATAAAAAGTCTTCCAACTGTTTGTTGAGGAAAACATTTCCATTATAATACAGATTAATCTACTAACTTTCATGTGAAGATATAATACTCAATTTATAATTAATTGACTAGGTTCTTATTGTGGATACACGTATTTAATACAATAGAAAAATTTAATATTAAAACATAATAATAAGAGTATAATGCAATACTAAATAACACAATAATACTTTGACAATTAATTGGCATGTCCTCTCCAACAAAATCAGAGTACCAGGTTGCTGGTGGTTGGGGGATGCTCAGCGTCATCTTTCCGCCTTTCTACAAGACTATCGAAAGCTGTTAAAAGTTCCAGGGTTTTCTTCTACGCATTAAATTATAACATAATAAAAGTCGACAGGATAGCATAAGCGGGGCAGAGTTTTTTGCAGGGTGAAAGCTAGGGAAAGGAATGACTTAGTTGTTTTGCCAAGAATATTTATACTAAATATGATGCAGAAAGTACTCTAAGCTATGATTGGTTAATTTTAGGTTGTTATGTAACATGGAAGGATATCCAATTTGGGAAAACAGATGAATTTAGAGGAAGTAAAAGAAACTTTCGTAGAAGTAATGATGTATGAACACTGAGACGTAGAAACGTAGAGCCGTATTGAAAAAGAAGAAGTCGACAGTCGAGGTGGTTTAAATTCCATTTTTATTTAAATTGACATTTGTGGCCACAATTCACTTGGCACTCTAATTGTGCCTATTTCCAAAACATTTACATTTTTGATATTTTTACGATAGGAAGGGAGCCCAGCGAAATTACGTACAAGCAGTGCACAGACAGAAGCTAAAGGGCGTAGTTATCCAATATGGAAGGTTTTGGTTCGAATTAGAAAGGTTTCAGTTATATATAACAAGAAAGATATGTATACCTAACTCAGTCCCCTTTAACAGATTGTAAAGCTATTTATTAGGGAAAAAAAGGATAAATTTGAACATCTTACATGATGATATGTCAGATTAAAAAAAATTAACACAGACTTATAGAATTATTTTTACTAAACTAATTAATTAAAAATATTCATGCGAAAATAATTTAATTCAAACTGAAACATTTCTTCACAGTTGTCATATGAAATTTGGTTTTAAATTTACCCGACCTCCTCGCATTCAAGAACTATCAACAAGCTGGATAGCGAAGCTAACCATATTCATCTCATTATACGTTAAGACAGTGGAGTAGCTAGAGGAGCGGGGCGAAGGGAGCTGTCCGCTGAACGAAGCATTTTTGAGGCGGCATTATTCATATAGTGCAGTGGATCGTCCAGGCTGGTGAAGAATTATGATATTTTGAATAGCAATACTGAATTCAAAAAATATTCAGAAAATCACCAGAAGATTTCAACAATTATATAATCTTGCTATACATTTTTTATTCCAGATTTTGAATGAAAATTACGAATACTAACTAAATTATGATTATGATAATACAAATAAAGAAGAATTCTTTATTAAAAGAGAAATATTTCAGAGTTTTACTTCCATTATTGATAGGGAAGACGGAGCAGGAACGCTCGTTTCCCCTAGCAACAACGAAAAGAGCGGGCCTTTGGAATTTTTACAGTTTATTCTAAAATACAATCTGCAGAACAAAGTTCCAAATACTGTAATACTCTTGCGAACTTTAAACACAACTGCCGTAAGCTCTGCTAGTTGCGATTAGTCAAGAATTATTTAAGAACTAAAAATGTTTACTTCGTATTTAAGAAATCTGTCTGTTCTGTCTACATAACAGCAACTGGAGCAATCAAATAGATCTCTACAATGCCATCGATGGTTTTACTAACAAGATAACAGAAAAATAATAATGTAATTTAGAATGTTGGAGTTATAAAGTTTTTCTTCAAAAATAAATTTGAAGTTTTAATCTATTTCCCT
>KK115971.1:3305676-3326759 GCA_000611955.2 Stegodyphus mimosarum
CACACACACTTATAGGTATAGTGTGTGTGTCTGTGCGTGTATATGTGTAATAAGATGACTTGAGGAAAGCTGCAGCGGATTGGCAATGGTCCTCTGCGTTATAATTTGGAGAGACTTTACTACGTAGATGACACTCGAAAACAGACGTAGCCGTAAATTCCACACATAACTTTATTCCTGCATAATGAAATTTGAGGACAAATATCCTTTTTTCAGTTCACATCATAATTGTGGGTGCGCCATGCACCCCAGAATTTTATACAAATTGCATTTTTAGAACAATGGGCAATAGCTGGAAGAGGCTAAGCCAGCGAACTAGCGTCTCAATGGGAAGAGAGCTGAAGCAAAAGTGCGCAGTTATTCAACATGGAAGCTCAGCAAGAGAAGGTTTGGCTCTAAGTTCCTTATTAAAAGAAAATTTCAAGCTCCGAATTAGCTACGTCATCAGCTTTACGCAAGTCATACAAGATGGATTGATTTAGAAATGACGCAGTCCAGAAAAGGCATTACTATTTTTAGAATAGAGAGTGGAATTAAGAGGCTATTGCTAGTTTAAATTATAATTTTGATTTTCGTAATTTTAATCGTATATGTATATATTAAAATTGAACAAAAATATGTATATAATTTAGTAAGTAATAGATATTAAGCGCAAAGGCGGTTTCAATGATTTGCACTTTGAACTAGAAATAAACTGCAATAGTCTAGGACCGAAAAATTTAATTTTAAAATGCTAGACAAAAACGATTTCTTGAAAAAAAAAATAGTAAAAAGTTTTTTGCTGTTTCAATTTAAAAATTGAATGATGATAATTAATTGCTAAGATTTCTAGTTTATATAGATACAGTATCCTTACCATACACGGATTTGTGCAACGCGATTGCGCGATACGCTTTATCTTAATTGTCTCCATTTAATACGTCCAATGCGAAAATTTCAATTATACGCCGTACGCTGCAGAATGTCGGCCGTGTTGTATAATCCGCCTTAAAGACTGGTTTGAAAATTCATTCACTAAAGAAGTCAAACATTTTTTAGAACAGCAAAAAATAAGCTTAAAATTTCTCCTAATTCTTGATAATGTTCCAGGACACGGTATTAAAACCCTCACAACTTTGCAGTTAAATGTAGAGGGTAGGGACGGATTAACTTATTTTAAGTCCCTAGATATTTTTTTCTGCTGGTCCCCCTACACCCGGGGTGCTACGTAATTTTTACAAGAACTTTCTAACAAAATAATAAATTATAGGTATATAATAATAATTAACAAAAATAGTCAGTTTTTCAAACATATTTGATACACTTTCCATTGTTAGCGTAATAATAAACATGCGTTTGATTATGTACCAATACAATCAATAGAAATGGAATTTTTTGTTTGCACGGTCAAAAATTAAGAAAGCGAGATTTATTCTGTTAAATGTCAAAACCATAGTTTTGAAACAATGATCATGAAATTAATTCAAAAATCCTTTATTCTGGCTTTCATATCTGCAAATTTATCAATTATTTCTTCGTAATTAATATTGTCCAACGCATTTTGTTCTATGTATGGTACAGTTAAAGAAGTTAATTTGAATAATGTGTTTCGTAAATACATTTTTACGCGTTTTAACACCGAAAAAGATGTTTCCCCAGATGCCTTCGATTACAGGCAAAGGTAAAAATATACGTAATATGATTCCCATATTTGGAAATTTCGATACAATTTTGATAGTTTTTATAAATCGTAGCATGTCAGATGGCAAAGTTAAATTTAGGCTTTTAAAAAATAACAGAAATTGTAACAGTTCCTCATCCAATTCTTTTGTATCAATGTCTTCACTGTACCATTTTTTAGTAATGTGGTATCTTCAGATTCAATGGAAGCATTGTCATTTGAGTTTGTATGAAATACTTCAAAAATCTCATTAAAGTCCTTGTAACTTTTGCTATTACATAGTTTCAGTTCAAAAGATATTTTGTCACACATTGCGTAAAACCAATTTCGTTTAAAGGCTTTTTTGACATTAATTATATGAACTTTTGTCGTTATCAATTATCAAAAAATCAAAAAATATCAAAAAATTCTTTCAATGTGTATCAAAAATGTATCAAAAAATTCTTTCCGTTTTCGGGACCTTTTATTAACATCGAAATATGTTTTTATTTTTGACGCATTTAATGCTTTCTTCGCTTCTATTTCCGGGAACAAGTTTCATAAACTATTAACGTAATTTAATAAATCGTCTAATTAAATAAATATACTGCGTGCATTTATTCTGGCCAGAATTTTATTCCAAATAACTGTTAATAAAATGAATTGTAAATCATTATTGTTTGTTATTTCTCGGGATTCCAGTTTTACAGAACATTTCTGAGATTCATCCAGAGAAATATCTAATAGAGCATTTTTTATTTCGTTCAACCCAGAGCGAATTGCTTCAACTGCACCAGATCTATAAGACCATCTAGTACTACATAATTATTTTACTACAAAATGTTTATTATTTGCTCCAAAACGTTTTTCTAAAGAGTTCCACCTATGAGCAGACGTCAAAAAAAATTTATAAACGTTGAAACCCACTGTATTTTCCCGACATATCTGCCGCATTGTCGTAGTTTTGTCCTCTACAATACAGTTGCAAATATCCAAACCTAATATTTCAAGATTCTTTAAAACTTTCAAAACTTAATCCCAAAAAAAAGCTCTCTATAGGGATTCTATCTTGGGATACATAACGCAATATAAAAGTTAACTTGTCTACGCGTATTATATCAGAGGTAGAGTCAATTATAACTGAAAAATATTTGGCGGCTTTAACTTCTAAGACGAATTTTTCTAACATTTTTATGTTCAATATTTTAATAAATTCATCGCAAATAGTTGATGAAAGATAACTCATATTACCTCTTCCAGCTGACCCGAATTTTTTTATATGCGAAGCTAAAAATTCATCATATTCTGCCAAATATTCTAGAAGTACTATGTAATTTCCACTATGAGAAGCAGAAAAGAGTTCATTACTGAAACGGAATGCAAAAGAATTTTTAGCCAAAAACATTATTGTTGCTATTACTCGTAGCAGTACTTTTCTCCAGTATTTTGTTCTTCTAAATACTTTTCAACGATAGTGTCTACACGTCTCTCAAAGAAATTTTTTGCTATTAAAATTTTAATAGAATGTCTATGATCAGTAGAATTTTCGTGTCCTTGTACTCTTACATTTGCATTTTTCTAGTCCGAGTATCCTTCTGCAAAAGTTGTTCGTTTGATTGAAAATATCTCTCAAACATAGCAGTAAATTGCTTTACTTTTTGGACTGTACATTAACCATTCTCGTACAACTTTCTCACCCTTTACTTTATTGCGAATAAAAATATTTTTCTTTAATTTAATGACCGAGTTGCAGTTTTTCCACCTTCTGTTAATATATTTTCAGGGGTATGCACAAAAAAAATATTTGATGGTGGTTTATTTTTAAGCAAATAATGTTGCGTGTCTGTTTTTAAATTTAAAGGCCACAAAGAAATGTCCAAATTTTCCAAAACTGAAGTATCATTAACGGTATTAGATATATATTCTACATTTTGAATTTTTTTCTTCATCAATTCCATTTTCGTTTTTCTCCGCAATATCTGGTATACCTTCTACGTTCTTCGTTTCTATTACTTCAATTTCTGTTTCACGGCTTACTGTCATTTCTGTGTATACTTCCTTTGGTTTCCAGAATATTCAGCAACTTCTTTTTCTGTAATCTTTGCTTCAGACTGAACTTCCGCATCAGTCTTATCTATTTTTGTATTAACAACATATTTAAACAAAAACTTTTTTTGTTTATATGTTTCTTCCTGCATTTTCTTCTTACGCTTTCTTTTATCGGCACCGGAAGCGTTACGAGAATTTATTTTACATAAAATATTTATGCAATTCATTATACAGAAATTTACTTTAACACTTCAACTAACTAATCGCTTCCAGAAATTTAATATTTAGAGCTAAAAAAATCGTCTCTCTGCTAAATAACATCTATGTATACAATACATATACTTTGTCTCTACTCTGCTTATGTTTAATGCTTTTACTACCATGCAATACGAACTTTATGGGATAAGTACAAGAATGACATGATGGAAGATATTTTGTGACCACTGCAGCGAGTACATGCACATATGACATTTAATGAGCACATCTATAACGAAGCACTGATCGTAACTGAAAACAAGGTTTTGACAATGGTGGGGAAGAAGCTTCAAGATTTTGGAATGCTAATCCACGACGATCAGATGAAAATTCCTTTAATGATGAAATTGCTCGAGAATTAGACTACAATTTCATTTCATTGCAGCAACAAGTAGCAAAATTGGTCCCTCAGTTACTTCCACAAGTGTTCCATCAGGTGTTACGTAAAATAGAATCCGAAAATAGTACACTTTTCTTTGTCGACGCTCCTGGACGAACCGGGAAAACATTTTTTACGTTGTTACTATTAAACGTTTTGCTAAATTTATTATTAATGCCCGTCAGAAAAGATAAAAAAATAGCGGTTGTTGTAGCTTCTTCTGGCATAGATGCTACACTATTGAACGATGGCCGTTTTCTACATTCCGTTTTAAAATTGCCATTGAATCCTGCGCAGGAAGATTCGCCCATCTGCAATTTTAGTAGAAATAGCTCTCGAAGTAGGATCCTACGACAATGTAAGCTTTTAGTGTGGGATGAAAGAACGATGTTTCACAAAAAAGCTATAGAAGCTTTAAACCGAACTCTTGAGGATTTGCGAGACAGTACAGATATTATGGGAGGAATTGTAGTGTTATGGGCTGGTGATTTCCGACAAACTCTGCCTGTAATCCAGTGAGGTACACCTACAGTTGAAATCAAAGCCTGTCTCAAATCATCAAGTTTATGGGCGAAGGTTGAAAAATTTAGTCTTAAAACAAATATGAGAGTGCATCTTCATAATGAGGTAGATTCAGGGAATTACTCAAAGACACTATCGAAAACTGGCGATGGATGTTTGGAAACAGATGCTGAAGGTTGTATTTTACTTTCAGAGGAATTTTGTAATTTTGTAGAAAACAATGTGGAGCTTATTGCTAACCGCACTTGCAAGAAAATTTAAATAGTGCTGATTATGTGCAAGAGCAATTCTTGCGCCGACAAACAAAATCAACATTGACATTTCGAAAGAGGTGCAGGGAGAAATAAAGAGTATTTGTCAATAGATCCAATCATGGATATTGAACAAAGCACTTCATATCCTGCTGGCTTTTTAAATTTACTAGAGCTATCAGATGTACCCTCACATAAATTCCAATTGAAACTAAATGTACCGGTTATGCTTATGCAAAATATAGATGCACTTCGACTGTGTAATGGAACGAGGCTTCGGATCGCAAAGTTAGGGCAGAATATAATCGGTGCCACTATTTTAAGAGGTGTGCGAAAAGGGAAAAGTGTTATCATACCTCGAATCCCAATAATCCCCACTGACCTACCATTTCACTTTAAAAGACTGCAGTTTCCAATCCAACTTAGTTTTGCTGTTACTATTAACAAAGCTCAAGGGCAAACATTACAGGTAGCAGGGGTGCATTTGGAAAAAGCCAGGAATCCAAAGCCAGGAATTTATATATATTAGCGCCGAATGGAAAAACATATAATATAGTATACAGAAGCATCCTAGACTAATACTCTTATTCGTGCTCTTCCCTGAAAAAGAATTAATGTTTTTAATGTTTTGTTAATACTTTAAACTTTTGGAAATCTTGGCAATGAAAATTATTTACTTTTGTAGTGAGATATCTTAATAAAGCATGTTTTTCATTTTTTTAAATTATACTTTATTTCAGAATTTTTATAGTAAAAAAAATTATTAGATAAGATTTCTATGTTTGATATATCCAAATAGGATTTTAAAAATTATGCAGAATAGCGTCTTAGCGACATCTATATGGATTTCTTTTTATCTCAATGAAGAAGGACAGTATTTACTGAAATTTTTAAGCACAATATAATTCATATAATTTATTAAGGTATGCTTACATGTATGTGTCCGCAACATTCAGTATAAAATATTTACAAAGAGTTTAATTTTCGTATGTAAGATAGCAGTTGCAGAAAATTTGTCTATGTTGATTTAAATATGCTTTTCATTAGGGCTTTGCCATCATAACTTTAGACTTGTGTTTTTTCACTAACTTATACTAAATGTTTACGTTTCTAAATAACATTTTACCAAGAGATACTTTTAATCTGCAGAAAAATGGAATTTGCTTTTGAATGTAAAATTTTCTTTGTTCCATAGAGACATACAGATTACATTTTATAACGCATTTTAAGGTGAAATGTTGGTGAAAAATTACCACAAATGAAAACTTAAAATTTTTATGGTTTAGAAGCTTCTATGCTGAAACATTTTCGAGTAATATGTGTCTTTGTGAGGAGAGGGGACAAGGGAAACTTCACAGATCCTGGCCAACACCTCTACAGAATCCCCAAATTTTAACAATTTATACAGGTAAGTGTCATGGGATGTGAATGAAAATACGAATTACGCGTGGAATAATTTGTTTTTATAGCTAACTGTGATCAACTAAATAAATATTAATTACATATTAAAAACAATGTATAATTTCTGTTTTATAACGAAAAAATAATTTCTGTTTTGAGTTTAAATAGAGGAGAGCTTAAATCCTTTCTCGCCAGCTGTGTATGTGTTTAGAACGGCAAACTGAAATGAGATAAAATGTGTGATTTACATGTACGGTTTAAACATTATTGTCAAAGAAAACTGTAATAAATCATTAGAGTATATAATGTCGTAAAATTATATGACACTAAAGTTAACAATTATATAACATTAAACAAGAAAATTCCTCGTTTACAGATTTTTCTCACGAGGATGTAAAATAAACCAAGAAAATTGTATGAAAAGGATTTTAAAATGTGTCGTGAATATGTTGCACCTGCCGTCTTCTAATGCATGCAGAGTATATTTAGTGGAATTAAACAGCAAAAGTAATAATAATAATCAATGCCCTTTAATTTACAAATGAAGGTGCATATCTATCAGACACGAATTTTTATTGAAATTCAACTGTTTCAGTGGGCATTGATTTTTTAGCTTATTTGTATTGGTGTGTAAAGGGTTTAATTTTGTAAAATTATATTTTTGTATTTTAATGATGCATATTATGTACTTTCATTCTTTCAAAATTGTCATAAACTTTTGTAAATAAGCCAGATCATTACGGTAAACAAATTGGCAACAGTTTTTGCTATAGATATGCTTTAAACTGCTTACATATAAATACAATGAATTAAAAAAAAGTACTAGAAGAAGGAGCAGTAGAAAATGCCTGTTGTGAAATTTTACATCTGAGCATTTAAATAGCTTCCTGTAATTAAGATAAAATAACACATCGAACAAGTATTAATTTAGAAGTCAAATAATAAAAATCAAAGTTATATTTGAAAATATAAAGCTGATTTTTGTTGTTTGGCTTCTAAATTAATAATTTCCTGTACTTTACATTTAATGGATCAAAATAGTTACAGTTAATGGTAAACATAATTATAATTAATGGTCTAACCAATTAATGGTGTAATATAGACCCAATTCATGTTTGAAGTATTCCCAATTCATGGTTCAATGTATTCCTAATTCAATATATTCCTAATTCATGGTTCAACATTCCTCATTCATGGTCCAAGGTGTTGCCAATTCATGGTTCAACACGTTACTAAATAATAGTTCCATGAAAGCACCAAATAATGGATTGATGTTTCATTATCTTCTGGTTGCAGTTTTTGTAGTACCATAATTTAGCGAAACATTTAACAAAATTTTTAAGAGTGTAGTTCCTTCTTATTTATTTATATATGGTACTAGATGAAAATGGGAGCATTAGAGAAACGGAAAGAAAAAATTTTGTTAAAACTTGGGTAAATGAATCGCCATACACGTAATAAGTTTAACACTGTGTGAGCTGCAGCTTTGTAGAGGTCTCTTTAATCATTACACCAAACTAACAGGAAGAACTTTAAACTTTCTTGAAATAAAAAGCAGTTTATATACACCGAAGGGCCTTTATATTATGAACACCCTATTAATAACATATAGGACCATCTTTAGCTCTCAAACTGCCAGCACCCGAAGTGGCATTGACTTCATAAGGTGTTAATACGTAGTATGAGGTATCTGGTACCAAGCGCTCTCCAACTGGTTCTGCAATTCCCGCTCATTGCGAGGGGGTAGCGTGGCAGTACGAATTTGGTTTTCCAGTTGGGACCACAAATGCTCTGTTGGATTAATGTCAGGTGAATTTGGAGTCCAAGACATGACTTGAAAGTCACTGGAATGTTCCTCGAACCACTTGCTGACGATTTGATCCTTATGTCATGGTGCATTAACCTGTTGGTAAACACTATACCCCGCCGAAAACACTGTTGTCATGAATGAGTGAACCTGGTCTGCAACGACGTTCACGCAGCGCACAGACGTCAGGGATTGTTCTATGGAGATTATAGGTCTTAATGTGCTCCATGAAAACATTGCTCGCACCATAATATCTCCGACACCGGTTTGTCTCCGTCCAACAGTTTTCGTTTTCCAGGGTTTCGTTTGGAAATCAGTGCATTAGCACGTGTCCGTCGATGTCATGGACCAGAAAACGTGATTCGTCGGACCGTGCAAATTTCTTCCATTCTTCTAATGTTCAATTCCGATGTTTCCTAGCCACTGCAGACGCAGCTGGAAATGACATGCCGTCAGTACAAGGACATGCTTATGCTTCCAGCTGCGTAGGCCAATACGCAGCAATGTACGCTGCACAGTGGGTTGAGGAACACTGTTTGAGTCGCCACTGTTGTAGCTGGTGGTGATTTTGGCTGTTGTAGCTTTTCGGTCACGTCGAACATCGCGTAGCAATTTCTGCTCTCCTCTGGAATCAATGCGTCGTCAAAGACACACTGCTGGCCAGCAACTTGTCGTTTCACCATCCATACACCATTTTCGATATGTGCTCACAACTACACGTGAACAGTCCAATAAACGCGCCGTTTTTGATATTGATGTTCTTAGTCGCCAAGCCATAACGATTTGACCTTTATCGGAGTCTGATAAATCAGCTGCTTTCCCCATTATGTCACTGATCGAGCTATGTTTGGAATCGAACCGAACCCTAATATTCCACGAATATCGATAAAGGTACATAACAGGAATACGGTCACGATAAGTAGGACACGGAAGGGAGGACTAGTGAGTGAACACAAAGGGCGGCAACAGGATCATAAAATAATCCGACATCGCAAATAAGGAAGAGCTCGAGTATATGAAAAATCAAGCCAATAAGTGTAGTAAAATTAACTGGCAGTAGTTTGAAGTACGAAAATCTCCTCATAGTGTAAAAGAATACAATGCAAAACAAGTACAATGAAAGACAAAACAACTGCAAAACCAATATGGAAGGAAAATATGAAAAATGACTAAGTGATAGGAAGATCAGTTTTCTTGTGGTGTGCGGCAAATGGCCTTAGATCATAGTCCACTTCAGATATTTTGTAGTTGGAGAGATTAAGTGAACTTAAGTATTGACATCCAAGTGCTTTATCGAAGAATTTTGTGTTTGTCTTGTTAAGATAAGTTTCAATGGTGTCAAGTCTGAGATCTTCATGAAGTGTGACATTTCTGACATAGTAATGTGCACTAGTAATAATGCGAAGGAAACGATTTTGAACTTTCTGCAATTTCAGGAGATCATTCTTTGTAGCAAGAGGTCCATGCAGGTGAAGCATAAACTAAAATTGGTCTGATAATGGAGGTGTAAACAAGACTTTTTTTCTAAGATGTTTGGAAAGAAATTCCAAGTTCCGTTGAATATTCCGTGAATAGCATGCATTCTGCATGCTTTGTTCCGGCTATCTTAAAATCATACTTCAAAGAGCGCATCAGGTAGGCAAATGTTGAAATGCAGGTCCAGGGGACAGGCTAGTTGGGGAGTTTGGAAAGACAATGCATAGCCGCTTTATATACTCCAACATCAGCCGCGCAGGCGCAGTGGATTTTTTCCTGGGCGAGGCAATTTTTATAGATGGAGGGTGGTCATAATGTAATGGCTCTTCGGTGTAAGGTAAACTGCTATAAATATATCAAGCGGGAAAAGAAGGTAAGGTAAATTCTCCTTAAAACATACTGAACATCGAAGAACAGTAAAATCATTCACAGAATAAAACCTAAATCTCAATTACAGCCCGCATAGTTCTGAACTCACTGAACTAATTAATTGACGGCTCCATATTTATAGCGCTGCCCAACACTTCTGGAAATTTGAGGAATAATTGCTCCTAAGGTTGCGAAAATGAGTTTTCAAAAACTTCCAAAGCAACGCGAAGTTGCTGAAAAATCACTATGTCTGCCAGACCATAGGAGAGTTTTCCCCATACATCGTCGATCTCATCATATTTACATGATCTACAACGGAATGCACTTATCAACAAAATAAGTAAGAATAAATTCAATTAAACGGAAATGTATAATAAAATTTATTAAGTGCAATGAAATAAATACAAATATATGCATATTTTTATAACAGAACTGAAACAAGACAGAATTTCAAAGTCAACTGGTCATCAAAATAAAAAGATAATGACACAAATAAAACGTAACTGATACTTAATGAAAAATTATTAATAGAAATTTGTACAAAAGCATTAGTTAGCACAAATTGCAATGTTTGGCATTTAATTATTCGCAGAATATTGAAATTGAAGCCAAATTTATCAAAACTGAAAAATGATGGAAAATTAGGTCCCCTCTTGAGGAAAAAGTTTTTCTTTAATATGGTGTATGGTCACCTTGCACATATATGCATACCTCACACCTTGATTTTATGGATTTTAGCAAAGTGTTGATCAAGAGTTTCGGAATTGCACGCCACTCTTTTAAAAGGGCATTTTTCTGCTCCTGGAGGGTCAAGAGGGGAATTTGGCGCCCTAAGGCATCCCGCACAAGCTCATTCGGTTTCAAGCCGGGTGAGGAAGGTGGCCAGTCCATTCGAGTGATATCTTCTGTTTGGAAGTATTCTGACACCATATATGCTCGACGTGGCCGAGCATTGTCACCCATTAGCAAAACCTCTGGGACAACAGCAGCCCTGAACAGTCTAACTTGGGGTTCCAGTATCTCGTTCTTCGTTCACATATCTCGGAGCGGTTACAGAATCTCCTTGAAGGATATCAGCTTAGTGTGGCCATTTGGTCATGATTCATCCACAATCTATAAACCAGCAGCTACGGAAACGGGATATTTCACAGACAAGGGAAGCAAGTTGCATATTCCTTCCTCTCTCTACATCAAAAGATGTCTAAAATCACTGTTCACACTATATCTGGACTTGTCAGTAAACAAAACTCGGACCCAGTCGTCTTGGCTCCTTTGAACATGATAACGGTACTTGTTTAAAGGGGCCACTCTGTAAGTTGGAGTGAGTGGGATGCAAACCATTGGTTTTCCTTGCATACAGTTTAGCCTCGTTAAGCTTTCATGCAGAACTAGAATAGCTTATTCGAGTTTCTGGGACAGCTTGAAGGTCTAAAACAAAATCTCTTGTAGTCGCTTCGAATTTTCTCCCAGCCAACAGCGACAGAAAACGGTCTTCTGATGCAATAGTTGCCTTTGGTCGCCCTTGACCAGGCTGTTTATCAACTGATCCAGTGCTTAAAAAACGACTCCAAACTCTTGCTATGACACATTGAGGAATATTCACATCTTGGGCGACCTGTATTTGTGTTTGACATCTCTCGATGCTACCAATTATTCGCCACTTTTGACATTCACTTAAATGACGTCTTTGATCCATAACTATTGAATATTAGTCCCTCTCAGATTACCACATTCACTTTAAACAGCATTACAAACCAGAATTCCAACACGCGTCCATTGCTCACCACATTGTCAATCACCGAATTTACATATTTCCGGTGCTAAAGTAGGGGCAGAAGTGCAAGATTGTGTTCAACTGCATTTAATTAACATAAATAATTACAGCATTGGGCACTAGTTGAAACATTAATTAAATGAGCATATTTTTCTCATTATCCTTAAATTTTGATAACCAGCGTACATGAAGCTAAAGTAATTACTTTAGCTTTCATTTTAAATTAATATTTGTACCAAAACTTTTCGAAAATTCATGTTAGTTTAATTAAACCAAGTGAACGTTATTTTCATAGTTGACTAACATTTGTATCCAAATATTTATTTTTGTTTTCCTTATGCAAATATTATTCTCCAGTTCGCAGGAAGAGTTGGTAATGCATGATCCTGACTACCCTTTCTACCACTATCTTTTAGCACTCTTTTGCAACCAATGTAGGAAACCTGAAAAATAAATATAAAAAGTTATGAAAAACATTGATATTCAAAACACATTAATGTGAAGTTTTTCATTCTCATTTTATTGTGTTTTTAATTTGAACCAATAAATTAGCTTCTGACTTCAAAACTAATATCTTTTTTTTTACTTTTCTTTTATTAACTTTCTCTGACTTTCGTTTAACTGACATCATATTCATAAATACATGCAACTAATGTAAATAATAGTGCGCGTGGAAGAAAAAAGTCATTTTTACTGTTGAGTGCAATAAGCAATGGAACTATTAATACAGTTGAAATATTTATGAATAAATTGAAATTCTATAGATGTCCTAACGCAGATAGTGAAGAAATAATATATCGAAAACAGATTTAGTAATCCACCCATATATTTTAATATAACCGGATATTAAATGTTGTTTATAGCATATCTCTAAAATGAGTTATGAAATGCAATGAACCCCCGTATAGAGAGATTACCTTCCTGAAACGAAAAACCTCTAAAAGTGATTAGTATTTCTAAAAATATAAATATCAATATTGAATATCTGTTCTCTAAAAGACCGTTTCCAATGTAGATTAAAACCACCTTGATGGTCATCACTGTATTCCATGGCTGAAAATTTACCAGTTATGTATTAAAGCGTATAGTACCACAGTACAACGTGTTATCCAAAAAATGGTGTGTAGTTTATCATTTCAACCATGATATTTGCTGTATCACGCAGTTTAAACTCGAAAACAGTCTGCTAGATCTTTAGGAAAACGTAACTACATAAAACAAACAAACACTAAAAAATCTCAAAGCTTTCAGATTTTATATTACGCGCAAAGGGGAGTTTTTTTGGGGTTACCCTTATTTTTTTGGGGAAGTTTTTTGGGTTACCTTTATTTATTAAATATCACGCTGTTTGCAATTAAACCATAAAATTCAATTCAACAATAATACCGCAAAATAATTTAAAAGGAGCATATCTTTAGAATTTCCGAAACACAGTCTAGCGTGCAGAAGATGAAAATTTTTTTTTTTTTTTCCCCAGTACAATGTTGCTATTGCTAGCTTTGAAAGCGTCGAGTTTCTAAATCAATAACTCATAAATGCTTTACAAAATATGAAATAGATAAAAAAAATTTCCAAATTTGGGCTTCCAGGTACCCATATTCGGTTGGAGAGGCAAGTTATTCGAAATTTGATATCTCTAGGTACCGCTATTTTATCTCAATGCGAGAGACATACATACATTTATGCAGATTCTTCATTATTTAATTTCTTTAATACAGGGCGATAATATTGGGTGGCAACAATTTGAAAAGTGAAACGCCGTTTATAGTGAAGCGCCACAAAATGCCAAAACGAAATTGATAGTCCTCCTTCCGGGCTAACGCCCTTTGGGCTAAAAAAACTTAGAATCCGTGGTTTTCTATAGCCTTGAATTGTATTTTCTGTTGCTTTACAGATATTTCTCGAGCATAAATTCAAAACGAGGCTCCAGCATTCGCATGTGTAATAAATAAAGCCGTACGAAACTAATTTTAGGTACGGTAAATATGATAATCAGTTAGTTCCAAATGTCTTTTTCGTCGTTTCTGAATTTTTCTAGAAAAATTACAATGAGTGCAACAGCAATTAATACACTGCAAAAAAGTAATATATTTTTAGTAGATTTTTATCTACATCAGGATTAGATTCTAACTTATGCAATGAAACATCTCTAAGATGACCACCCACAGTTCCAGATGATTTTAGTCTAAGAGTTTGAAACATATCTCTTTTAATGAAATTAGCTGTTTGAGTTAAATTTCATTAAAGTGGGGATGCTTCATATCAGTGATTATCTCTCTTCTCAGAAATACTAGTCGAGTTTAGAAGTGCCCTTCTTAGAGAGGTAATTTCGATGACAGAATTTACTATATAAAGAATATAAATACCATTGGGAAGAAATAGGTTATAAATATGCAAGAGTTTATGAATTTTTGGATATTAAATAAAGTGCAATGAAATATCTCATGGCGACCACCTCCCTAAAACGACAGTCTCTGAAAATAACCAATATTTCTAAGCACGTAAATAATCATCATAATTCTCCAAGAAGAAGATATCTTCCACAGATGACGAAAATCAGCTGGAGGAAACGTGAGTAGTCATTTTGGAAAGTATCCATCGTATTTTAATCCGCATATTGCTAAAATCTTTATAATCAAGAAAATAGTTTCCAGTTTTATGGAATAACCTTTCCTAAAGTGTTATATTTTACTCAAAATAATATAAAGACATTGATATTCAAATAACGGTATGAGACGCACTGATTATTGAAGTCTTCACCGCCCGCTAGATATGACTGTCATAATTATTGTAAACTGAACGCAGGCTACTCATATTTTTTGAGGAAATGTATGATATCATTTAAATATCATCTAAAATTATTCAATACTACTTTTATTTTTAGTTACAACAGGAAATATTATTCTGGTTTAAAACTTCATGTAAACAGAATCTACAATCTTAAGAAACCGTCGAAACATCAAAATATATCTGCAAACATAAGTATTATAATGTAATGCAATCTTATTTCGAAACGATACATCGAGCTAAGTGCAATTACAAGTTTTCTGAAGTAAGATAATATACAGCATTTTTTTTTAAATGTTTGTATTTAAACCTACATAGTTCCTTTCCCCCTTCACTGATTTTGGAAGCGTATTGGGTATGAGTAGGCGAACTGCATTCCCCCGCCCCCCCCTGTAAGAAAGGAACATGATTTACTACACCGGAACACTGAACGATCAGCTTCATTTTCAGCTATTTTATATGTATCATAACTTTTGATAAATTTTGCTCCAACACCTGCAATATTAGAGTTTTAATGAGACTTTTTTTTTCGCGAATGACTTTACGATTACTTAAAACCAGTATAGAATGATAATTAGAAACTTTGTGACCTATTTGTGACGCTCTTTTTGAACTCGTTTTTTTTTCCATGCAAAAATATTTCAGTTTCAGTTTGAAAACAGACTCTAGCACTGATGCGAAAATTAGGTATTTATTACATGAGAAATAAAAGTTCACAAAAGATTTTTATGAATAATATTTTTCGTGGTTTTCAGTGTTTTAGAAATATTAAAGTAAATTTTTATGCGTCAGTCAATGATAAAAACAAGTAATATAAAAAAAAAGTCAATTCCTACTTAAGCCAACGAAGAAATATTTTATTTTAGTTAATTTTTATTAACATTTTGTCGTTTCTAATTTATGAAGCTGATGGTGGTCTATAATTTCTCATTCTATACATCTCTTGTAATGCTTCATTATTGCAAGGAACCTTTCCAGTGAGTTTCGAGCAGTCCAGTTCTTCAATTAAAATTCCATCTAATGATTTCACACGACTCAAGGCGACATATGCTTGACCTGCCGCGAAGAGTTTTCGTAGGAAGCTTTCCTTAGGTCTTATGTTTTTCTTTCTCTAATCGTCGCTTGCGTTGTGTTGTAGTTTCTTTTCGCATTCTCCATTTGTGAAGCAAGGAATATTTTAAAGGGTTATATTTTAAAAGTATATTATTATCACGTTAACATAGAAATATGGGGAGAATTTTCGCTACATAATGGAGCATTACATCCGCTTCATCCAACTCTATAAAACTACAATTCTTTAATTCCATACACTAAAAATATTCAGAACTCTGGCTTGCTGTTGCCAGTTACTTTTGTTAAATATTACAATCCCATTTATCACTGTCATGTACTATTATTTATAAGTTGTTATAAAATTAATTTTTACAGCATGTGAGAATTCCTAATAAACGGTCTACTTATCTCAAAATGTTCTAATAGTCTTCGTAGGACAATATTCAACGAACTTCGATTTCTGTGCTAAATGTATACACAGGAAAAGATAAATGCATATTTTTTAATATGCCTCAGGCATTATTGATAAATTTTTAACAGGCTACTAACCGCTTTTTTAATTCAGAGTTCTGTAAATGAAAGTGCATAAGTACATTTCCATCGTTAAAAATTATTTAAGGTAAGCACAATAGTTCGTTGAAAGTATAGACTCAGATAAAAGCAGGACCCGATTTAGACAATCTTGGCCTTTAGGCTTAGTATTCTTTTAGAGGTCTTCAATACCTCTTTTTAGGAAAGAAGATAAAAATCAGAAGAAATTACAAGATGATGAACTCCTAAAACCTTTCCAAAGTCGAAGTTTTGTGGGTCTAGGCAATAATCAGGCATTACAAAGATATTTACAAAGTTATTCCCCTTTTGTGACTGAAGAAGACGAGCAGCATGATTATCAAGCCATTAGAAAATCCGTGTATTTCATGTGCTCATTGCTCTTTCAAAAATAGAAAAATCAAAATTACTATAATGAATCCAACCATGTTTCCACTTCTGCTTTTTGGAGGTAGGACTAATAACTTAATCTTTGTTAGTTTTGTTAAAGGTGTTATTAGGAAACAAAGACTCTTTGTACAAGGAGGACCATAGGAAAAGTCATCAGAATTCTTGCAGAGAAGGAGGAAGACTTATAGCATCACGCACACCATCGCTGATGGTGATCACTCATAGCTTTGATCAGCCGCCGAAACGTCCTTTACTGTGTGACTCGCATGGTTGCCATTAGGTACCGCCCCTTTCTTTCCTGTTGCATGTGATGCCACCCACGATGGCACAAATTCTGCGCATCTAATGAGGATTCGACGAGATGAGGACGCCCCCTTTCCTATTGTATTGCTCGTGTTCGAATAAACCAAATGAAGACAAAGACCTCTTTTAAATCTCGTTGGTTACGTGACACAACAAGGTTTGGCCATTTGTTACTCAGTTCGGAAGAAGAAGCGTAGCCTTCGCGGTTGAAAGGATAGACTTTATGCACGGTTAGGTTTGAGACTGAAATTCGTTATAGATTTTTTTTTTGTGGATCACCTAAGTAAATAAAAAACAACAGCCATCCCTCGATTTGTGAAAATAATTCGTTCCATAGATGTACTTTCCAAAACGAATGTCCGTGAAGTAAACACTTAGGTTAGTAGCAAAAAGAGATCTTGACTTATTAAGTTAGTTAAGTAACACCACGCGAAGGTTATCTACCTTGAAGAAGGATCACAAGGATATTCTAAGAGAAACTGGCTGATATTTAGGTTACAGAAAGAGAAAATCTCGAAAATTTTCTCACAGTCAAATAAACTGCCGTCAACCCAACTTTGGTCGAACTTAACAAGATTATCGATCAAGCCAATACTTGTGCTGGTCTACGACTTTATATCTAATAAAAATTATTCTAAACACTTTACTCTACTATTTATTTTTTTATTTTAAATACTTTATTCTACTATTTATTCTACAATACTATTTAGAATAATTAGTAATATAATATATATTTGTATTATATTACTAATTATTCTAAATATTTTGCGTCGAATCACTTATTAGAGATGATGATACGATAGCGACAAATATTTATAAATCATGTAATTGAAAGATGATATCAAATTATAAAGCAAATTGCAAACTATGTGATGCCTGTGATTTTGTGACTAATAAAAGATTACAAAAGCCTTTTTCACACAGGGAATTGTTTTAATTTTCCTTCAACGTAGTTTGTTTCGCTAAATTCCATATATCCTAGAAATGGAAACATACGCCAAAAACACTGATCTATATACATAAAGAAGTTAGTTTCTCCTCTAATAACTCAGTCACTACTATAGCTATCGTCACCAAACTTTCTACAAATCTTTTCTGGTTCATGGAAAAGGTCGACGCTCACTTTTTCCAAAAAAAAAAAATGTAACTAAAATCAGAGATATTAACTAAAAACTCGGTAAAGTGATAACCTTCGCCTTCATTTTTCTGAGTGGCAACAGTCTCGCAAGCTGGAGATGAAAATCTGCTTTATTTCGAAACTTGTTGCCATTACTCGCCTTCAAATCCTAGAGTTTGTTAATAAAAAATTTCGAAGCTTTACGACGAAATAAAAATAGCATTGCCAAACATTAAATTGTTATTCCTGATTTCAAAAACTCGTGGAAAGCTATTTCGGCTATTCCCATCTTCGTAAGACTTTAATCAGCCGAAATATTAATGAAAAACTCTGAAAGTGCTTAATTTTCGCACTCCTTTTTCCGAGTGGCAACAGTCTCGCGCGTTGAAGATAAAAATGCTTTATTTCGAAAACTGTTGCTATTGCTCGCTTTCAAATCGTAGAGTCTGTTAATAAAAACCAGTGGCGGCTCGTAGCTAAAATTAGTGGGGGGTGCTGTTCCAAAAAAAATTAACCTTTGTTTTAAACCTGTGTAAAGGGAAACAAACATGTATAAAAAGAAAATTTATTTTGAAACTTCCATGAAATTTTACAAAAGAAAAATTAAACATTTCTTAATTACTTTAACTTAAATTGTTACAGTTCAAGCTTTACCTATTCATTTAAAAATGAAATCCATTCTTCTTGTTTTAATTTGCGCGAAGAGATCAATAATTTTCTCCTTGATCTCTGGATGACAACTGAGGAAATTTTTCTATATTGAAAGCATTGCAAGCGCATGAAAACGAAAGCTCTTGAAGTTCACTTACAGTCACAGAATTTATTACTTGAGGATGCAAGGACATGGTTAAAGTTTTCTGTAAAATAAAAGAACCGAAAAAAAAAAATTAATCAAATAGAATAGCTGAAAAATAATCTAACCAAGAATATGGTGTATGATTTTTAAACACAGCACACGCGGAGTAAAAAAAAAAGAACCAGCTCCCAACGATACTCCAGATTCGGCACTGAAAAAGCGACAGTGCTTTCTCCCTCTCAGCCTCGTACGCTACTTCCTAAGAGCGCATGCGCAGAACAGCCAAATACCACACGCGCGGAGTAAGAAATAATCACGTTTCAGAATGTCGGCACTGTAAGACCGACAGTGCTGTTTTATCTCCCTGGCTCGAGCGCTGCTTTCTGTGCGCGCTTGCGCAGAACAGCCTTGTGAAGCGCAGTTCCATACAAAAACTTTCGTACCTTTTTCATAAATTGGAAGATGGCTACTGACATTAAGTTTAAGAATGATATATTGTAGAAGTATAAAGAAAGAATTAAAGAAAAAAGGGCTCATTATATTAAATATTAAAAATAATAATAAGTGGAAACAGGGGGTGCTGCAGTTCCACAGTGCTTATTACAAGCCGCCACTGATAAAAACATTTTTAAGTTTTACGGAATCGATATATGTTAAGAAGTATGTGAGTTTGCTTGTTTGTTCGCGTTATTGATTTCTGATCAATTATGATAAATTTTTTGCCCCATTTAATCGACTAAAATTGGATATAGATGAAATATTGGATGGAACCTGAGCTTTTACGCCCATTTGATTAGAAAGACGAAAATCATTAAAAACTGCGTTCCATTGTTGCTGATATAATTAGCTTATTTTTGTATCGAAATTTTTTATATGGGTTCCATATCGCATCAGACTGAAAAATATATGACTATAAATCGTTATTAGAGAAGGATTACAGCGATATAGTTGTCTCTGTTGTTACAATATAACTTAACTGACATCGGGTACTTCCGCCAGTATGTAATAAAACTGGAGCTGTGGATGAATAAAAAAAGCTTGCACTGTTGCCCATAACGATATTTTTTCCTAAACGGTAGCAAAATGCACACAAATTTAATCCACGATGTCCTACGTTGGTAAGAATTTCCTTTAGAAGGCTGTTCAGGCGGCTCTATATAAACGAAAATAAAGTCTTATATTCTTTTCAAGTTAGAAACTTTGAATCATTGAAACATTAAAGCCAGATTACATAGAAACGGAACTGCCAATTATAATTTAGTTAATAATTTTCGTTTTTAATTATATTAATTGTCTTCCGTCAGCTTTCAAGATACTTCTTCCACCAGATTGCAGAAAAGGGTTTTTATATCCAACGTGGTAAGTCTCAATTTATAGCAACAAAGAATTGCTTTCAGAGTTTGAAATATTTTATTAATTATTTCTCTCCTTGTAAATTTCTCATAAAGATGTACCAAACTCTGATTAAGACACAGCGTTAATGGTTTCTTTTCTTCCAAATAATTAATAATATAACAAAAACAATTGAAACATTTTTCAAACTTAACTCCATTTAATTATTTCTCCTACCTTCCTACCGTAAATGGAAAATTTCCATCATATGCCCTATTTTGGAAGCCTCGAAAAAAAAAAACTATTAAGTAGGATTAAGAGTTATGCCTTTGCTTTTTTAGCCCAAAAAGCATTAGCCCAGAAGGGCTACTAATGTCCAAACGGCATTTTGAGTTGAATCACTTTAAATATTTGAATTACTTTTCAAATTGTTGCCACCAAATATTATCGCCTCATATTATATTTAAAGAAACTAAGCAATGAAGAATCTACATGAATATATGTATGTTTCTCGCATTGTGAAAAAACAACAGTACCTAGAGTCATCAAATTTTGAATAACATAGTCCTCCACCTAAACATGGACACTTGGAAAACCGAATTTTGAAATTGAAATTTGTTTTATTGACTGTTTCATATTTTGTAAAACTTTTCAACAATTTCAAAGTTAGCAGTGGCAACACTGTAGGGGATAAAGTATTTTTATCTTAAGCGCGTGACACTGGCTTTTGGAACTTCTAAAAATATGTTGTTTTTAAATATCTTTATAACAATGTGGCGTTAGACCAAATGCTCTCGAAATGTGTATGTGTCTGTAAACAAAAAAAAAAAAAAA
>KK115971.1:3346051-3361644 GCA_000611955.2 Stegodyphus mimosarum
GATATGAAGTAGGCTTATCCCGTAGAACCTGAGTATGGCTTAGAGGAATTTTATTTGCACTTAGAGGAACTAGTTATTTCGAATCCTCTGTTCAAAGATAAACAGAAAAATGCTTTTATAAAAGTATAATAATCCATACCAAGTTAAAAATAACATTTTCAGAAAAGTTTAAACGATACGTATGTTATTTGAAAAAAGGGTAGGTTTCAAACTTAGTATAAAAACGTTGCCAAACTCGTTCCGTGCATCCCAACTTTATGTAATAATCTAAAAATAATTCCTGCGGTTGACATTGCTGCACTGAGAACATACAGAGCCAGACTCAGATTGCTCTGCGTGGGAGTTTATGCAGGTCTTTTTATTTCGGCATAACACAGAGAATAGGTGAAAAAGCATAACAAGTGTAAAATAAGATTTCTTGGCTCAAATAAAAAAGCGAAAAGAACCGCCCAGGGTCACCACGATGCCGACCTGTTGCTGCTTTTTACAGACAAACTTTTCGACTCCAAACAGCACCGGTGTCACACTGAAGAGTTTGTGGCTCTTCACTTCCAAAGGAGGAAGTAAGCAACATTTCATCACTTCAAGACACGAAACAAAATCCTCTTTGTTGGAAACCTAGTTGTGTCTGAGTTACACCCTTATATACGAACTTCGTGTATTCTGTTGAAGGGGGGAAGGAAGAAGATTTGCTTGTTTAAAAGATCTCCAGCTGGCAAAGGCTGAAGGCGCAAAGAAAAATTAGAGCTTAGTTTTGTCGATGAATAGTGTATGCTGTAAAGTTTTCGGTGCCGAAAGTTTATTATTTTCTCATAGCAAAGAAATAGGCATTACTGGAATTTTTTTTAATGTTACAGTATAGACATTTTCACGAGTTACAGCATAGCAACTACCATCCTAAGATAATCACATATAAGGATGAGCGTTATCATTTACTTACAATAGAATTATTATTTATAATAGTTTATTAGAATATAGGTAAACATCAGTAAAGCAAGTAATTACCCCTATGATGACCAACTTCGCAGAAGAGCAAAATCGTCTAGAATCATTGGTTGTCGTCTTAAAGGCAGTTCACTAAAGTTTCTATTAAAGCTACTATGCTATGGATCTAAAAATTTTTTTTTTCTATTTACTTACCTGCAGATACTTAAATAGAAATGCATTTTTTCCCTTCATGTTATTGTAATTATGTGCTAATATTAATACCCCAAATTGTATACTTTAATCGATGCAAGAGAGATACGTCTTATCTTGTTGAACGTGCCTCGTTAATATTAATAAAATGCTATGCATCTTCTCTGATGCAACAAGGTTTGAAATCATTTTGGCTTGTGAAAATGATCTTCTTAGAGGTGTCTTAGATGAAGTTCAGTACTTATCTGTATTTATATTCTTTTACATATTAGTGCCGCCCGGACGGTATAGTGCTTAGGGGAGCTTACTGCGGTACCGAAAGGCCGCTTTCGAATCCTGGAGAAGGCATGGATGATGGTAAATGTATAATGTCTTTGAGGCATGCGATCACTCTAAAGATATGGCGAGTCGAAAGTCCTCTCGGAGGTTGGTGGTAAGGGAAGAAGAGTGGCAGACCCTTGGACCCCCCCAGGGTGCTCTCCTTCCAAATTGGGGCGGAACTGAGCGGATTCGTACTGACACCCGTATGGTACTCAAGGTTCTTGCCAAAGACAGACGCCGTCTTGCCACGTTGAATTTCGTGGGCTTCTTCTAGTGTTACTGTTAGACAAATGAGATAAGTTACAACAACAACACAACAGACCTATTAGTTAGTTTCTGAGGCATTTGTCTTAAAGAGGTGATGGCAGCGAGGGGCTAAGCATTGATTGAATGGATCTTTTCCGTTAAAAGACAATATGCGTCGAACAGTTTTCTCTGGAAAAATGTATGCTTCAACATGGTACTTTCAATGAGAATATTATTATAAGAGAAAAACACATATAATTTAATTATATAGTTGAATAGTATAGTTAATATAATCAATTCTATTAACAGTCCCATTCGATACAGTTGATATAACAATGAGTTGATACAATAAACTCATTCCTCCAGGAAAATACACTCATGTCCGTAAATTAAGGATAATGCAAAACCAGGCAAAGGAAGAGTTAGAAGCAAAACAAATTTGACTTATTAAAGCTTATTTATTAAACAAAAGGTAACGAGCAAAAAAAGGCGCTATATGTTTGATATTATTAAAAAAATCAGCGATTTTTTCTTCCTGGAGCAAATTACAAAAAGAACCTATTTACAAAAAACCAATATTACATGATTGGTATGATTGTTAATACACTGTATGTCTCCCAGACGATGCAATACAGTTCGTACAACGCCTAGGCATGTTGAGTATCAAATTATCGATCTGATCTTGGGGCATATTACACCACTCAAAAAGCAATGCTCTCCGAAGTTCCGGTAAACATGTTGGAGGAGGTTGACGGGCTACAACTCGTCGGCCAAGCATGTCTCACACGTGCTCTGCTGGATTCAAGTCCGGTGAGAATGCTGGCCAGTCCATACGGGTGATGTCCTCCGATTGAAGGCATTCGCTTAGATGTTTGCACGGTGAGGACGGGCGTTGTCATCCATAAACACAAATTGGCGCCCCGAAACAAACGTACATATTGTTCCAGAATGACGTCCCGATAGATATGGCTTGTCATGGTTCCAATTTCAACATGCAAGTCAGTTCTGGAACCCAGAATAATTCCACCCCAAACGAGCACTCCTGCACCACCGTAACGGGGTCGTTCAATGATGTTTTCTTGGTGGTAACGGGTACCTGGAGCTCTCCATATGAAAGTCCGGCGAGAATCAGACTGCAAGCTAAACCTGGACTCGTCGGAAAACATCACAAGCCCACTGTTGCGGTGTTCACAATGCATGCTCTCTACTCCAGGCTAACAGAGTTGCAGTAAGTGGAACGCATCTGACAGGTCTACGAGCATATAGACCAATCTGCCCTAAGCGTCTGTACACGGTCTGCCTTGAAATTGTCGTACCAGTGGCTGAAGAGAGCTGACGAGATAGGTCTGAGGCTGTGCTGCACCTGTTTCTTTTGGCAGTAACTGCCAAATACCGGTCCTCATTCAGCGTTGTAACTCTGGGGCGATCTGTGCTGTAATGTCTACTCACATTCCCATCATCTAGGAATCGTTGCCAAAGCCTGGAGATGACACTCTGGGCAATTCCAAGTTCGTCCGATACTTCCAGTTGGGTAGGTCCACATTCCAGACGGCCGATAATTCTACCACGTAAAAAATCATCCAAATGTATCATAAATAGTCGGTTATTGCACTGAAATTCTTATAAAGCGCCTGCGAACAATTGTACTTCTTTGTCTGTATTCCTTATATATCACTCTCTTACACTCTCGTCATCGTGACGTACCATCGGTGTCATCTGGTTACTTCCTGAAATTTGCATATGATTCTTGAAGATGTGTGTAGTGATTTTACGGGTGATATATTTATTTTAGAGTTCGATTTCCGCGTGACTCCGAATTATCCTTAATTTATGGACATGAGTGTAGTATATATATATATATACGAACCCAGTTACTTGGCATAAATGTTCTTACCCTTCCTTCATTTTCGCAGTCATTGGTCGTAGTCAATACTTCCAATTTCACAAGTGTTTTAAATGACAAAACTATTCACAATAAAAAAAATGATTAATTTTTGACAAATATCGAAATCTGACTTTAAATCGGGTCTCCCAGTTCCTGTACTTACATTTGGGCAAGTTTCATATTCCTTATGAAAACGATAAAATTATTAGAAGTTTGTACGACAAAAATTAACCGGGATATTTAATTTCATAATTTGTAGTTTTTGATGTCATTTTCAACTTGCCTTGAGGGATCGGTTAATCAAGTTAGAATAATTCTAGGAAATAAGTGCAGTAAAAATTATGCGTAATTTAAAGGACCGTAAGAGGAAGTCATAATGTTGTAGGATCATTAGATTTATTGCGGAGCAGGAAACATGAAAAATCAGCAATGTGATGTCTGGACTGGAAATCCGCTTCTTCCGACTTTCAGCCGAATATGCTTCCAATTACACCATGAAGGCACGCAGTAAGAAATTCCTTATTCCTTCCTCAGTTTCGCATTCAATACTGCATGTGCCAGAGTCCACAATTTTCATGATATTAAAAAGCATTCTGGCTTACTTTGCTGAATTAATAAATAACGGTATAGCTGTCATTTGAAAAATTAAATATGACGTGAGTCTGGCAATAGTTCCTCCATTTCTGGTTCATAATTAGTCCAAAGGGGCTTTGTCCCTGAGGGACTATTGTTTTCGTTTTGCGATTTTGCGTCGAATCACTCTGAAGGACCGTTTCACTTTCCAAATTGTTGCCACCAAATATTATCGCCCTGTATTATATTTGAAGAAATTAAATAATAAAGAATCTGCATAAATTTATATATGTTTCTCGCATTGTGATAAAACAACGGTACCCAGAGCCATCAAATTCTGATCGTAATCCTACTACGAATATGGGCATCTGGAAGCCCAAATTTGAAATTTGGAATTTGTTTTATAATAGATTTCATATTTTGTAAAATTTTAGCGAATTTTTGATCAACAAACTCAAGGATTTCAAAGCGAGCAATGGCAACGTTATACAGAAAAAACATTTTTATCTCCAGCGCGCGAGACTGTGTATCGGAAATTCTACAGATATGCTCAATTTAAAATTATTTTGCGATATTGCTCTTGAACTGAATTTTAAGTGCGAAGAACATGATATTTAATAAATAAAAGTAACACACAAAATGTTAAAAAAAGTCACTTTCAACGTAATGTAAAATCTGAAACCTTTCAGATTTTTTTTATTTATTTATTTGCTTATTATTGTAATTTCCCCCCCTGGGACAAAAGGTCCTGCATATTATAAGCTGATCAGAGAGTAGTACAAATATTTGTAGCTTTCTTGCTATGCCTAAATTTTCCTGCATGTTAGAAGCACAAAAAAAGTGAGAGAGAGAGAGAGATTTATTACGCACATTCGTTATATAATTATCATTTTTTACCTTTAATTCACATAAAAGTAAAGAAAAAATCTTAACATTTTTTTAAAAAAATTTAATTGCTGCTCAGATGGTATAATGGTTAGGAGAGTCTACTTCGATACTCAAGGGGCCGGATTCGAATCCCGGAGAAGGATGGATGTTTGTAAATATATACTGTCTTTGCGCCATGGAGGAACTCTAAATACCTGGCGAGCCAAAATTCCCCTAGAGAGGCTGTTGGTAGAGGAAGAAGGGAGGGAGACCCTCAGACGAGGCCTCTCCGGGTGTTCTCCACCAAATTGGTGGCGAACTGAGCGAAGTCGTTCTGTAACCTGTATAGTGCTCAAGACTCTAGACAAAGACAGGCGCAATATTGTTTATCGTGGGCTTGTTATGATGTTCCTATCGGACAAGTGAGATAAGTCAAAACAACAACAAAATTTAAACAGTGTTTTCATTTTTTCTCATTTAGCAGATTTATCTGCAGTAACTTCGAACAGACTCTTTGAATTCTTTAAAATCACGGAGTATAACAAATCACTCTACCAACATTCGAGCTACGGATCGTATACTTGTAGCTAGGCGTGCTGACCATTACATAAGAGAAACATGGATGGTGATCTGCGATATTTTCCGCATTTAAACACTGATTCAAAAAGAGATTTTAGAACCAAACCAACACCAAATCCATAAAAATATGTCATCATTCACCAAATGTGTAGTTAATGCGCCTTTGTAGAGACTATATACAGTTTTCGAAGCCAAATAAATAAATCATCTGTGTTCTCATTTGGATTTAAATCATACATCTTTGATTTTGCACCTGGATTAGTTAACAACAATTACACCATAAGAGTACGTTGAAGAGAAGGCAATAATTATTTGTGACGTATTCACTGAACTGCAGGTTAAGTTACTTGAATATGGGAAAACACGAGGGCTATCTGCTTTTAAAGGGCGGCATACCTTCATGGAAAACTTCCTCATTGAAACTTACAATGAGCTATGCTTAGTTCGTAAACATAAGTGAGTAAGGTTTCCAAGTCCTGTCATAGACCAATTGATTTGGTTCGTATTGGTTCTGCCTGACGTGAAGTTTAAGTTGGAAGAGTCTTCTACCCTTTTCATTATTTTTCCACTCTTCTACCCATACTTTTTCCTGTAGGTATTTAAGTTGATGTTATAGCTGGGATTGAGTCAAGGCAGAGCAGTTAGGGTCTACTGAGCCAAGATAAAAAAATCGATGCGCTAACCATATTTAATTGCTTTGTAGAGTGTCATTTAATTTTCTAACCAGTTATTTTAAGTTAAAAGTGCCTCTCCTATCAAACCTCATTTCATTTCCCTGCCAGAATACAAATTTCCAGCACGAACGATATTAAATCAGGTAGGAAGAAGGAATTATTTAAACAAAAATTTTGGAGGAGGAAATCAGAGCGTGTTCTGCCTGCTTGAAGGCAAAGTTGCTAACTTTGATTCTTTAGCGGTTAGAATTCTGCACTTTGAGTTATTCTTGCCATTAGGCTTATTTACGCCCACTTCGATCAGAGCCAGTTTGCTCGATAGTTAAACTGTGAAATCGTTAGGTTATACTTCACCAGTTTTTAATTAATCGTTACCTTTTGATTTAGGCCAAAAGTGTTGGCTTCTGCAAGCACGAGTTGGTGCCGACTGTTAAACTTTATTTGAGTAAATAAAAGTTTCTATACACCCTTCTTCTGATTTTGTCATAGTTTTAAAAGACTTAATGATACTTGACTAAATAGTCTTTTCAACGTTGTGTGCATTTTATGATAGCAAAGAATACCCGACGCTACAGCTTAAATACTCATTTAATACATATTATGAAAAAAAATTAACTGCTATTCTTAAACTGTCATAGATGTCGAGCAGACAATATGAACATTACTGTCCCGTTATTTCTAGGGCAATTTGTTCACACTCTAGGTATGTTTTTCTGTGAAGGAACATCTGTAAAACTGATTTTCAGTAAAGGTCTTCAACCAAAAACGTTCTTTTTTTGTTATTTTTCAGGTTCGCATGTGAAAAAACCATTATCAAACGCTTTACAGGATCCTTCGGTGTGCTTACAATTTTTCACGGAACAAGAATATTTTCAACTTATCTCCAAAAATTGTAGCTCACAGGTTTTTATCCGCCACACGCGTAGGTTGTTAACTATTTTCAAATTATTGTCCCCAGTGTGCCTCGTTCTTCAGCCATGCGGATTGACTAATTGAATTTAGCGTCTCCGCCCGGGCTATTGGTTATTTGGGTGTGACGTCAACTGTGACTTTGGACCTAATGACCTCTGTCACGCAGATCTCTGGAATCGCTGGATAGCAAAAATTCGGTCCTCTTGACTTAATGCGTGACAGGTTTACTTTTTATCTTGGGATTTCAACTTTTTTCGGGGGGTGGTGTGAACAAAGGCGTTAAGGTTAGGAAGTTTGTTGATATGAACTGTCACGAATGTGGGAAATTTTAACAATTCTTTTCGCTTACATCATGCGACAATGGAGCATTCAAAGTTAAAGCTTTGATAGCATAAGACCACCAAATGAATATCTATTTTAAGATCTTTCTGGTTAAAAAAGCGAGAACCACATAAAATGGAGTTGACTGCAATCGTCAGTTACAGAAGATGTTTAAACATTTTTAGAAGGATTTCGTGGCCGCTTAACTAATGTTTAAAATGTAAAGCGCATTTTCTTAAATGTTCAGTCCGTCAGTCTTTTACTGGACTATAAGTCTACATCATGATTTCCATGATAGAAGGGCATTTCGTAAAATTTCCAGGACATTGATTTCATTTTTCTTCCACGGTTTTCCAAAGTCCATCAATCATGGTAAGCCTGCGTTAAGAAAGAACTCTTTTAAGACATCCGATGCACAACAGTTCATAGGTGAAACGCCCTGAGATTTCGCACGAATACGTTGAAAAAGTATATAAACAATACCTGCATCAGTCTTCACATTTTCAATGAACGGAGAAATACTGTTTGAAGCATGTGTTGCTTTACCTCCATGAAGTTTCCCTGTTTGAAAGTCACTGAGATAAAAAATTAAATCTCTTCTATAAATATCGGACTTAAAACTCTCTCTTGATAGTACACTGAGTTGGTTTTAACATTATTCTTTCGCCCTTCTTATTTTCAATTTCCATTGTAAGAGAATCCTGCGACAATCATGCACCCCTTACTGAAACATTTTTGCATTGACAGCACCAGATTTGTACATTTTTTCCTCTTCGTTTTCGATAGTAAATAGACTTTTTTTCCCGGTCGTTTAAGTAAACCCATGCTTCATCAAGGATCATAATGTATTTCTATTTTTCTGTTTCTACTTTTTTAATTCTATTTGCCTCCTGTTGAATAGCTTTCATACAGGGTTCTAAAAATTGTTTCGCGTTGAGCCATATGCTTCGGCAAAATCTTTAGAACATAACGGTTACTAAAGATTTAATTTTAGAAACATTAGAAACAATACGTACCATTTTCAAAATATTCATAGAATTCTGGTTTCCATCTAGAAGCAATGACTGTTTGTCCTTCCCTTTTCGATTAATAATGTTGCTTTTTCTGCGCTTATAAAAGTTTTAACAGCATGCATTTCCCGACGTTTTTGAATTATGAAATAGGAATATTTCTCTTCAGAAAACGCAAAATATATCCTTCAATCCACAGCTGTTTTACATGCAACATGCTGAAAGAAGAATCAGTTTAACAGTAATAAGTGATATTTTTTATTTCAAATAATAAGCTGTTACCAGAAATTTTTATTTAGAAAATTTAAGAAAAAATTATCACCTTTGAAGAGTTACACATTATTAGAATTTGAAAAAAAAGCATTTGCTTTTTTTTTAATTCTTTATCAAAGACATTCTAAAATTGTTTAAACACCCACTATTGTGCCGATTCGTCCGCTGCTTTTCCCTACTGATTCCCGTTTTCACGTTTCACTCCATTCCTTAAAATCACTCTATCTTCTTCTGTTTTTTTAATATCACGCCCAATTTTGTTAGTTTTAATTTTAAAGCAGCAGAACTATGGTTCCATTGCTTGAAAAAAAAACAAATATAACAAACGGATAGTTAATAATACCATGTATGATTTTTAAAAGTATAGTGAGTCCTCTTTAAATAAGACCATTTACGGTTCTAGAGTATTTTGGTTTCTTGTGATTTGATAATCTTAAAGAGATGATGTTCAGAACCAATGTTTATTTACGTTCTCAAAATTACCGGTTTGTTTCAAACGTGTTACCTTAGGGAGCTGCATTATAATTATTTTCTAGTAGATAATGGAATTAATTTCATCTAATGATAATTAAAAAAATGATTGCTTATTCTAAGACAGATGTTGTTGTTGTCTTGTCCATGTATTTCATGGAAGAATGGTTCCCAGAGCTCCAAAGAGGTTGGAGTTCTACAAGAGAGATTTAAAAGCAATATAACTAAAAATTTTCTTCTACAATTAGTTACATTAGTTTAACTGTTTTCAATACACTTCTCGTTGTATGTAATTGATATATGTGCCTGAACATTCAACAGATACACAACATATGAATAATATTCATTAAAAATTAAACTATAGTACTAATTGTTTTATTATTATACACAATACTATTTATAAATGATGAATTTAAGTAATTTTAAATGCACTTAAATTCTGAAAACGCAGAGCTCTGAATTTTCAAGACATATAAGCAATACATAATATATAATATATAACATAATAATAATAATAATAATAATATATTCATGTATAGTTATTAATGAATATTTTTAGCAGTAATTTATAAGCCAGGTAAGTTGGTTCAAAAATTAAATCAAAACTGAAGTTTTAAAACTGAATCTTAAATATCTTCACACATTTTCAGATTATCTTGTGCTGGATTTTAATATCTTCTCAAATCTGCGACAGCTAAAATGTCCAGAGAACAAACTGCAAACGTTGCATAACATAATATTACAATGTTATTATAATTTCAAACGTGAGAGTCAATTAAAAACCCATGCGAAATATCTTAAGAGAATAGCTACTTCCTAAGTATTCTAAGCAGCATATGTAATAAAATTCCATGTGTATGGCATACTTCAAAGAAAAATTACAGCAAAAACATTACACTACCGTAAACATTACTGAAAAAATGTTTATACATAAAATTAAATTAACGATGATAATTCATCAACAGTTGGGAACTATAGATATGAAATCAAATTGCTAACACAAAGAGGTAATTAAGCATAAATTTATTACTAAGCAAAAATAACTATCGAAATAACCAAAAATAACCATTGACCAAAACAAATGAAAATTAGTTTTACAAAATTACATCCGCTTTTCAAAATCTCATAACCATCTATTCTTCCGCTCAAATTTTCAGTTAATAGTAAAATATTGATCTTACAGTACAGCCATGAATTTAATTTGGAATATAAATATTCATGCTCAAAATACGACTAAAAATCTTGGATTCAAACTCTGCGCGAATGATGTTGTCAGGGGATGAAACTAATAGACCCTCTCTTGATAACTAACTTTTTAGAGAGGTTATTTTTTAATGCATACATTAAAGGACTTTGTACAAGCCATTCATCAAGTAACTCAAGTAACCATCAAGTAATTCAGTATATATTAATAATATATACTGAGTTACTTGATGGTTTTAATTTTCAAAATTGCGAAAAAGAATAGGAATTCTAGGAAGAAAATTCACCGGAAGCGCTTTTGCTGTTAATTATAGTTTTAAGTAAGTTATCTATTCTAGATAAGTTATCATCAATATTCCATCATCAAATGAGCTATCAGCAACTAATTTTAGCACTTGATGCTGATATTTTCCTAAATTACTCTACAAAGGAATCTAGGTTTTACAAAGAAAAAAAGCGCAAGAAACATTTTTCTTTAAAAGTCGTATACATGCACATTGAAAAGACACAAATTTATGCGAGGATGCATAATAATATTCAATCTTTTTTACGGGGATCAAGCAATTTCAAAACATTAAACCATTAGAAGACAGAAAGTATAGTATAGAAAGAGTACCAAGATTTTTTTTTCCTCCTGTAACCAATTGCATAAATGAATTTAGATTATAGAACAATACACATCAAATAATTTTCTGCAGTATTATATATGCGTCAACATTGCTTATTGCAAATACATAATTAAATTATTTCAACTGTATTATTGTTGTACTATGGAAAAGGTGCTAAATGGAGCCAAAAGTCTGTATGGCAAGCCTTGCCAGGTCTGGAGCTTGAGGACTATAAAAGATATCCTGTGGTGGTGAGCCAAGTTGGTAAAAAGCAGCAATGATAGCCTGGCAGTTGAAGATATGCTCTGGCATTAATTGGGTTTGTGGGCAGTTTATGCATATGGGGTAAGATCTTCAGTTATCCCCTGGAGATATCTCCATAGCTTTAAAATGGCTTGCACAAAATCTTGCCACTGCAGACGAGGGGCCTCTGGGGCAGTCAAAGTCCGGAATTACTGACTTTCTAAAATTGCAACTGCGTTTGCATCTTCAAAGGTAACAATGGGAGCCTGATCCAAGTCTCGAGCTCCTTTTGCCAGGGCACCGGCACACTCATTTCCCTCAATGGCCAAGTGCGCAGGGATCCACTGAAGAGTGCAGGGTTTTTCTATTTGATTGAAAATAAAACTTATTTCTTGAATTAGTCTTGTTTCTCCATGGCAGATGGCTTTCGAGTGCTGATTTTGAGCCTGAGAATACCACCAGTCCATCCGTTGAAGCATCAGAATTGCTTAAGACGTAAAAAAGTAAGGGCTTCCTTGAGCGCAGTCAATTCACTGGTGAAATTTGAGAAAATTTGGCCTGTGGGAATTTTGAGTTCAGTCTTTTTCACCCGAAGAGAGGACAAGAAGAATATCAGTACCACCTCTATGAAAACTATTATCAGAGGAAACGTAAGACAAGCATTTTACACTCATGTCCATAAATTAAGGATAATTTGGAGTCACGCGGAAATCGAACTCTAAAATAAATATATCACCTGTAAAATCACTACACACATCTTCAAGAATCATATGCAAATTTCAGGAAGTAACCAGATGACACCGATGGTACGTCACAACGACGAGAGTGTAAGAGAGTGATATATAAGGAATACAGGCAAAGAAGTAAAATTGTTCGCAGGCACTTTATAGCATTTCAGTGCAATAACCGAATAGTTATGACACAAAGGACGCATTTGGATGATTTTTTACGTGGTAGAATTATCAGCCGACTGGAATGTGGGCGTACCCAACTGGAAGTATCAGACGAACTTGGAATTGCCCAGAGTGTCATCTCCAGGCTTTGACAACGATTCCAACATGATGGTAATGTGAGTAGACGTTACAGCGCAGGTCGCCCCAGAGTTACAACGCCGAGTGAAGACCGGTATTTGGCAGTTACTGCCAAAAGAAACAGGCGGAGCACCGCCTCAGACCTGTCTCGTCAGCTCTCTTCAGCCATTGGTACTTCAATTTCAAGGCAGACCGTGTACAGACGCTTAGGGCAGATTGGTCTATATGCTCGTAGACCTGTCAGATGCGTTCCACTTACTGCAACTCACTGTCGCCTGCGGTTAGCCTGGAGTAGAGAGCATGCATTGTGGACACCGCAACAGTGGGCTTGTGTGATGTTTTCCGACGAGTCCAGGTTTAGCTTGCAGTCTGATTCTCGCCGGATTTTCATATGGAGAGCTCCAGGTACCCGTTACCACCAAAAAAACATCATTGAACGACACCGTTACGGTGGTGCAGGTCGTTTGGGATGGAATTATTCTGGGTTCCAGAACGGACCTGCATGTTTAAATTGGAACCATGACAAGCCAAATCTATCAGGACGTCATTCTAAAATAACATGTACGTTTGTTTCGGGGCGCCATGGGCGCACAATTATTTGTGTTTATGGATGACAACGCCCGTCCTCACCGTCCAAACATCGTAAGCGAATGCCTTCAATCGGAGGATATCACCCGTATGGACTGGCCAGCATTCTCACCGGACTGAATCCAGTAGAGCACGTGTGGGACATGCTTGGCCGAGCTTGGCCGAGTTGCAGCCCTTCAGCCTCCTCCTACATGTCTACCGGAACTTCGGAGAGCGTTGCTTTTTGAGTGGTGTAATATCCCCCAAGATCAGATCGATAATTTGATACTCAGCATGCCTAGGCGTTGTACAGACTGTATTGCATCGTCTGGGAGACATACAGTGCATTAACAATCATACCAACCATGTAATATTGGTTTTTTTGTAAATAGGTTCTTTTTGTAATTTGCTCCAGGGAGAAAAAATTTTTTTTAAAAATATCAAACATATAGCGCCTTTTTTTGCTCGTTACCTTTTGCTTAATAAATAAGCTTTACAAATAAGTCAAATTTGTTTTGCTTCTAACTCTTCCTTTGCCTGGTTTTGCATTATCCTTAATTTATGGACATAAGTGTATTTTCCTGGAGGAATGAGTTTATTGTATCAACTCATTGTTATATCAACTGTATCGAATGTGACTGTTAATAGAATTGATTATATCAACTATATTATTCAACTATATATTTAAATTATATGTGTTTTTCTTTTCTCTTATAATAATATTCTCATTGAAAGTACCATGTTGAAGCATACATTTTTCCAAAGAAAAATGTTCGACGCGTATTGTCTTTTAACGGAAAAGATCCATTCAATCAATGCTTAGTCCCCTCGTTGCCATCACCTCTTTAAGACAAATGATTCAGAAACTAACTAATAGGTCTGTTGTGTTGTTGTTGTAACTTATCTCACTTGTCTGACAGTAACACTAGAAGAAGCCCACGAAATTCAACGTGGCAAGGAGAGCAAGACGGCGTCTGTCTTTGGCAAGAACCTTGAGTATCATACGGGTGTCAGTACGAATTCGCTCAGTTCCGCCCCAATTTGGATGGAGAGCACCCTCGGGGGGGTGGCGGGTCCAAGGGTCTGCCATCCTTCTTCCCTTACCCACAACCTCCGAGAGGACTTTCGACTCGCCATATCTTTAGAGTGACCCCATGCCTCAAAGACATTATACATTTACAATCATCCATGCCTTCTCCAGGATTCGAAAGCGGCCTTCCGGTACCGCAGTAAGCTCCCCTAAGCACTATACCGTCCGGGTGGTACTAATATGTAAAAGAATATAAATACAGATAAGTACTGAACGTCATCTAAGACGCCTCTAAGAAGATCATTTTCACAAGCCAAAATGATTTCAAACCTTGTTGCATCAGAGAAGATGCCTAGCATTTTATTAATATTAACGAGGCACATTCAACAAGATAAGACGTATCTCTCTTGCATCGATTAAAGTATACAATTTGGAGTATTAATATTAGCACATAGTTACAATAACATGAAGGGAAAAAATGCATTTCTATTTAAGCATCTGCAGGTAAATAAATAGAAAAAAAATTTTAGATCCATAGCATAGTAGCTTTAATAGAAACTTTAGTGAACTGCCTTTAAAACGACAACCAATGATTCTATACGATTTTGCTCTTCTGCGAAGTTGGTCATCATAGGGGTAATTACTTGCTTTACTGATGTTTACCTATATTCTAATAAACTATTATAAATAGTAATTGTATTGTAAATAAATAATAACGCTCATCCTTATATGTGATTATCTTAGGATGGTAGTTGCTATGTTGTAACTCGTGAAAATGTCTATACTGTAACATTCAAAAAAAATTCCAGTAATGCCTATTTCTTTGCTATGAGAAAATAATAAACTTTCTGCACCGAAAACTTTACAGCATACACTATTCATCGACAAAACTAAGCTCTAATTTTTCTTTGCGCCTTCAGCCTTTGCCAGCTGGAGATCTTTTAAACAAGCAAATCTTCTTCCTTCCCCCCTTCAACAGAATACACGAAGTTCGTATATAAGGGTGTAACTCAGACACAACTAGGTTTCCAACAAAGAGGATTTTGTTTCGTGTCTTGAAGTGATGAAATGTTGCTTACTTCCTCCTTTGGAAGTGAAGAGCCACAAACTCTTCAGTGTGACACCGGTGCTGTTTGGAGTCGAAAAGTTTGTCTGTAAAAAGCAGCAACAGGTCGGCATCGTGGTGACCCTGGGCGGTTCTTTTCGCTTTTTTATTTGAGCCAAGAAATCTTATTTTACACTTGTTATGCTTTTTCACCTATTCTCTGTGTTATGCCGAAATAAAAAGACCTGCATAAACTCCCACGCAGAGCAATCTGAGTCTGGCTCTGTATGTTCTCAGTGCAGCAATGTCAACCGCAGGAATTATTTTTAGATTATTACATAAAGTTGGGATGCACGGAACGAGTTTGGCAACGTTTTTATACTAAGTTTGAAACCTACCCTTTTTTCAAATAACATACGTATCGTTTAAACTTTTCTGAAAATGTTATTTTTAACTTGGTATGGATTATTATACTTTTATAAAAGCATTTTTCTGTTTATCTTTGAACAGAGGATTCGAAATAACTAGTTCCTCTAAGTGCAAATAAAATTCCTCTAAGCCATACTCAGGTTCTACGGGATAAGCCTACTTCATATC
>KK115971.1:3377743-3413050 GCA_000611955.2 Stegodyphus mimosarum
TAGTGCCCCCCCTCGCTTTGAAACCGTTGAGTTTGTTAATAAAAAATTCGTTAAAGTTTTACAAAATATCAAATATATAAAATACATTCCAAATTTCAAATTTGGACTTCCAGATGCCCATTTTCTCAGGAGAATGACTTTATTCAAAATTGGATGGCTGTAGGTACCGTTGTTTTAACACAATGCTAGAAACATACATACATTTATGCAGATTCTTAATTATTTTATTTCTTTAAATATAATATAGGGCAATAATATTTGGTGGCAATAATTTTAAAAGGGAAACAACGCTTGTAGTGAATCAACGCAAAATGCCAAAACGAAATTAATAGTCCTTATGGGCAAATTACTCCTTTGGACTAAAAAAATCTTATATTACACCCAAAAGGGCATCTTTTTAACGTTTCCTATGTTACCTTTATTATTAGATATCTTGTTCTTCGCACTTAAACCCCATAAAGCTCAATTCAACAGTAATATCATAAAATATTTAAAAACAGCGTAACTTTAGAATTTCCGACAGACAGTCTCGCGGGCTGGAGATAAAAATGTTTTATTCCCTACGTTGTTGCCACTGTTCGCTTTGAAATCGATAAGTTTGTTAACCAAATTACAAAATATGAAATCGCTAATACAACAAATTCAAAATTCAAATTTCGGGTTTTTTATTTGCCCATGTTAAGGTGGAGGATTAAGTAATTTAAAATTTTATGGCTCTAGGTACCGTCATTTTTTCACAATCAAAAAACATACATCCATTCATTCACTATTTAATTTCTTTAAATATAATAAAGGGCGATAATATTTGGTGCCAACATTTTGAAAAGTGATTCAGACTTTTAGAGTGACTCAACGCAAAATGCCATTTCGAGGATAATAGCCCTTTTGGGCTAATGATTCTTTGGGCTAAAATTACTTTGGTTTTGCTTATTAGATTGTTAGAGGCTCCAATGCGCTACGGTTGGAATTAGGATTCTACTCAAAAATTCAGAAGCATTGGAAACTAGGCCTTCCGGAGATCCGGCTGAACTTAAACCCTGCTAGATGGAGAATGAGATTTATGTAACACACGCTGTGCATGCCTTCACTTGGTTTTGCGCATGTCAAACTGAAGCTCCCGCTAAAACTATCATAAAAACATTTCTCGTATATTTATGATAAACATGAGCAAAGTTTGAGGAAAATATAGTAATTAAATAATTGTTAACTGTGAAATCAAATAAATCTTTTTTAAGGCCTCAAGTAAATATGAAATTTAACACGTTTTTCTGAAACTCGAACAATGTATTCATTATGTGAACAATTTCCTTTTTTTCATTTTAATACACGTTATAATAAAGGAATTAGTTTTTTAATTACAGCCTCCACGAGCCTCTTTCTCTGTGTAGATGCTTAAGACTCAAATTCTTTTTAATAAAAACAATTTAATATGCATCTTGCTTTGCTGAAATGTGCACTTCCTATGTAGATAACATTATCTCTCATGAAGTTTCCAAAAACAAAAACACGTCACTAATTAGGAACTGAATACTCTTGAACTCTTTATTAATTTATTTTTATCAATAAATTAATCAGATGTCTTTCTACTGGAATGATTTCTTTCCTTGAAGTAACTGTGCTCGCTTTTTCGAGTCACGTTTCTCATTTCGCCGAAAATGTTTAACCTTATCGGATTCTCAGATAACCTTGTTCGCGACTCTGCGCATGTGTTTGCATGACAACGTTGAAGTTCAGCTGTTGTTTGAATGTGCATGAGAAGCCCTGCCGCGTACACACTGTGTGCATTAATTTAGTTTTTCGATAAGGAATCAGCATGAAAACTGCCCGATAAAGTTTATAATTAAGGATACATATTTATGTCACTAATTTTTTGTCTCTAAAAAATAACAACCATTAGACTTCATAATTTATTTTTGATTTATGATAAGAAAAAAGAATTCCTATATTATAATCACTTGAAATAAACTTTTTGTCAATAAATCTTCATCTGTTTAGACTTCAGTAATTGACAGCAATCTACTGGCGTTTTGATTTTTATCTCAAGTGAAAATAGACAAAGCGCAGCATTACGAAAGCCAAAAAAGTCAGCCTTTCTTTCCCTCCCCCCCCCCATAAACTATTACCTTGTTACCTCGAATTCTAGAGGAACCTTTTTTTTTCTCAGATTTTTCAAGTTATACAATTTAGGATGCGGATAAAATTCAAGCCATTTCTTAATACAATTTTAAAGCCCTATCTGTGGCTTTTATTCGAGGCAGCACAAATTCAAAGTTACACCATATTTAGAAACTTAAGGCCGACTCTCACTGATTAGCTTTGTAGATATATTAGGTTTTTTTGAAGCAGGTGATATGAAAAATGAGCAATGCCCTTGCTGGGGTTCGAACCACGAACCTCTCGATTACGCGTCGAGTGTGCTAACCACTACACCACGAAGGCATGTGAAGAAGGCGGGAGCAATACCTTATATACGTCCCCTTTTAAAGGGCGACTGTGGATTTAAGGACCCAATCGCCAAATCCCGTAGGAGAAGAATCATCATCCACCACCTTTTTAGTTTGAGCCCCACTTGTAGAGACATTAGTCTTTTTTTTTTTTTTCGAAGCAGGTGATATGAAAATTGAGTAACGCCCTCGGTGGGACTAGAACCACGGACCTCTCGATTACGCGTCGAGTGTGCTGACCACTACACCACGAAGGCATGCGAAGAAGGCAGGAAAAATACCTTAAGCTTAATGTCATTAAAATGAGGACTCTATTTAAGTGCAAAGTTCACCAGAAATCAAATGAATAAGATTACGAAGTAAAGGAAGTATTGTAATTACGAAAAATTCCGGGTATCATATTTCCACGAAAATATCCTATTTGACCACTATGGAATGCAATTTAATGATATTTTTGCGTGTCATCTGTACGTAAGGACAGAATAAAGGATTCTTTTTCCCTAAACGAATGATAAAACTGATTTAAAATGGATTGAGAACAGATTTTTCCGTGGCGTCTGTACGTACGTATGTATGTATCTCGCTCAAAAACGAGTAGCCTCAGAACGTTGAAATTTTTTGTATAAGACTGTTATAACATGTAGCTATGCACTTCCTATTTTGATTGCAATCGGCAGCACCAAAAGTATACTCGGCTCAGTGAGCTCAGTTTTATTTTTTTTTCTTATATGTTGGTAAACTGTGCATTTTTTGCTTTAAGAATGATTGAATTATATCTTATTTACTATCCTTATCTTCCAGTTAAGGTTTTAGTTAATCCTTAGTTAATCTGCATGCAGTAGTTGTAGAATTATCAGCAATTTAAAACTTGTTTAAGTGCGGCTAAGCCTATTTTTTTTTACTCTAGCAGCCATATTTGTTTACATTTGAAACTTAGCAGAGTAGTGAATTAAGTCTTTCTGCACCTTCAGTGTCCTTTTGCCGGATGGGACCAAAAGGAAACTTTTAATTTTGTGCACCGAAAAATCTGTCTTCTTGCCTGCTTTGCCTGAATTACTTGCTTTTGCGTAGAAACTGTAAATTTAATTGTACAATTTTTTTATATTGTTTTAAATGTATTTGGTGTTTTATGTTTTTTATATATATTTCAATTTTTAATGAAGATATTTTGAGTTTTTATGTATTTTTGCCTTGCCGTTGAGTGAGAACTGAATTAATTGAATGAGAAATAAATCCCTAATGAAGTTCAGGAAATAAGTTTAAATGAAATGGAGGAAGAAAGGCGTATAATTTAAAATTCTGTATAAGGAAATCATGTGGTATACATATAAAATTTTTTTAATTAGTAAACAAAGAACATGTTCTGTCATTATTACGGTTACGTTCTTCACGATCTGAAGTCGGTCAGCACCAAACTGAAAGCAATGGTGCTTAAACCTTACTTCTCGCTTAAATTCAAAATATAGATAAAACTAATGGCAATACATTTAAAGAAAAAAAGATCTGATGTGGACATCACATGGCTTCCTTGTACTGCCTATTCAATTATACACATTTTTTGCTACATTTTAACTAAACTTATTTCCTCGAATTTCATTAGAGATGTATTCCTCATTCAATGAATTCTTTTCTCACTTCGCGGCAAGGCAAAAATACATAAAAATTCAAAACATCTTCACCGAAAATTGTAAAATATAGAAAAACATCGAATGCAGTTAAAAAAACACAATTTTTACAATTAAAATTAGAGTTCCTACGCAAAAACAAACTATTTGTGCAGCAGGCAAGAAGGCAGAGTTTTCGGTGCACAAAACTGAAAGTTTACTTTTGGTCCCATTCGGCAAAAAGACACTCAAGTGGGTGCAGAAACTGACTTAATTCACTATTCTGTTAACAGTTTCAATTGTAAACAAGTCGCTGCTTCCTTAGGTTTAATAGCACTTAAAGTAGGTTTAGTAGCACTTAAACAACTTCTAAATTGTTGCTTATTCTACAACTATTGCTTGCAGATTAACTAAAGGCATAGAAACCTTAACCGGAACATATGAACAACATAATTCAAGCACTTTTAAAACGAAAAATGCACAATTTACCAGCATGTAAGAACAAAGAAATGGAGATACCAAATCGGTACGAGTGTGTGTGTGTGTGTTATATACTTTGTATATATGTTTGGCATGGCCAAGTGCAACCAAAAAAAGAGGTGCATAACTACATGTTATAGCAGTCCCAAATACAAAATTTCAACTTTCCGAGGTAACTCGTTTTTGAGTTATTCGAGATATGTGCGTATGTACAGATGGAACGAAAAAAATCTCTTCTGAATCCCGTTACAAGCCGTTTTTTTAGGGGGACGGAGGAAAAAGAGAGTTCTTTATTCTGTCCGTACGTGCAGATGCAAAAACGTCATTCAAATGGATTCGACAGCGGTCAAAATGGATATTTTCGTTGAAATATGATTCCCGAAATTTTTCACGATTGCAATACTTTCTTTACTTAGTAAAAGGAAGTAATTAAGAAATAATGATGAAATGCCCTCTAACTACGCATACAAAAGCACAGTTGCTAACAGGAACAAAAATTTCAGAGATGGTTTCTAAAGCTAAGCTAATTTTAAGTAATGGAGCTTCTTTTACAGTACGATCTTACTGCAGAAGTATTCAACTTAATGAAATTAAAACGATTAATTAATGAGATTAAAACACATTTTTCAAAAGATTATGGTACGTTCTTTAAATCAACAAATACAACATTTCGAAAGACAGGCAGGCATCTCCCCTTCACATGCACAAAAACAATTCTGATGCGGACACCACATGACTTCCTTTTACGCATATTAAATTATGTAGAATTTTTGCTGCACTTCATTTAAATTTATTTCCACAAATTATTCTAATTTAATTAACGGATCTCTCAAAGCAAGTAGAAAATACAATCAAAAATTGTAAATTTTGAAATGAAAAATCCTTGTCAATTTTTGTCGTTTGGGTGTCAAACTTGCTATAATTTTATTTTTTCATACCAGTATAGACTTTCCCAAATATAAGTATAGGAATTGGGAGTCCGCATTACAAGTTAGATTTCGTTATTTGTCGAAAAAAATTTTTTTTTTTAATTTGACATTGCCAAAACATGAATATTTCCGTCATTTAAAACATTTTTGTAACTAGATGTTCATGACTACGACCAATGATTGCAAAAATAAAGGCCCGTAAATACTTTTAAGACGGGTAAGGAGGTGGGTATATATACAGGTTGAATCTGAAAAAGGTGTGCAAAACTTCAGCGGATAGAACGCAGCTGTACAAGCTACATCCGTCATAGTAAGTCCGGACGGAACGTAAAAGGCGAGCCTCTAGGTCGCATTGTAAGTGATATGTAAAGGGTCAGTGCTCACACCTAAACGCATGTTCTACCGTGGACTGCCGATAAGATAGCTGGTTATACAAAGCACGAAATTTCCAGATTGGTCAAGGTGGTGCCATAGCTTGGTCACCAAGATCACCGGATCTCGAGCGTTTGGACTTTTTCCTGTGGGGCCATATGAAAAGCATAATCTACGACAGCCCCGTTAAAACCAATATTGATCTAGTAGTCAGGATCGCCGTTGTTGCCGGCGATACTCGGGAAATGTTCGCAAATGTGTGTCAGTCCCTATTGCGCAGGTGCGAACCCTGCATTATAGCTGGCAGAATGCCTTTTGAGCAATTTCTTTGAGCATGTACATCAATTACATTCCTGTTCATAAAATGTTTTCTGAAATAATAAAACGTCTGAAGTATCTTATTTCAGAATATTGCTCTGATAGTTGCGTTTTATCAACCAGTAAAGATTTGCCCACTTTTTCAGATTCACCCTGTATTCTCTACTTCACATTCACCTTATATGTATATATATATAAGGTGTATTATATATATAAGGTGAATCTGAAATAGTATGAAAATCTGAAATAGAACCTAAAATATACACTTTTGGTACTGTCGATTGTAATAAAAAAGAGAGGCGCATAACTGGATGTTGTAGCAGTCTGATATGCAAAATTTCAACGTTATGCTGCCAATCTTTTTGAGTTATGTGACATACATACATGCATACATACATACATACGTACAAACTTACATACATGCCAATCTTTTTGAGTTATGTGACATGCATACATACATACATACGTACAAACGTCACAAAAAATTTCTCTTGAATCCATTTTAAATCTATTTTGCAGGCCATTCTGGAAAAATACAGTTCTTTAATCTGTTCGTACGTGCAAACGTCACGCAAAAAAAAAAAAAAAATCGTCCAAATGAATTCGGGAAGTGTCAAAATGGAATTTCTATTGAAATATGATTCGCGAAATTTTTCGTGATTACAATACTTCATGCAAGGAAGCAAGTAAAAATCACTCATAAATAGTTCTACACCTTTCTTGAGAAATTAGTAGAGTGACATGTTAACTTCAGGCAATTAAAAATGAGGCCACTCTTCAAATGTGAGTAACAATCTGAAAGAAATAGAATACTGCAGAAGCCTTAAATGAAATGAGAACTTTTAGGGAAAATAAAATAAGGACGAATCATTACCTTAAGAAGTAAATTTAAAAATTCAAATGCAATTAAATAAAATTTTGAATTGGTGCCTTTATTTATAAATTAATATAATAAGACATTACAACGTCTCGGATAAAAACATAAATAAATTGAACTAAACTTTTCAATTAAGATTGTTTTCACATTTCTTATTACCCTTGACTCTGATGCGACATAGGATGTTAGAGTACTTTGAATAGCCCTTTGGCTGATTTTCGAAGACGCTAATACAATGTGAAATCTCCGCAAAACCGTAGTCAAAACGTAATTCCAGAGCCACAACCGAACTAGCGCTAAAGCCACTGAACACTGGTAATTCGGTCCCAGGTAGTTCAGTCCCGCGAACGGGCTGGCTGTATGGGCGTTTTCGTGGTGGTTTTTCCCGTGTGTAATGTGTTAATACGAACTAGTTTCCCTTAGAAAGTCCTCTACGAAGACATCCTTCTTTTCAGTGTGGTGCTTTAGGGTGGAACACGTAGATAATGTTAAACCTGTAATTCTACATAATTATGGTCTTCTATAGTCGCTTAACTATTAGTGAAGTTCAGAAACAATGATTCTCATTTACGAGATGGTCGTCTACGATAGGTACTCATCATGAGGGGTTTTACTGTTAACTGTAGATTAACTCATGTTTGTTCTTCACTGTGCGCTTTATACACCACACTGCTATAACAAAATAAAATCAGATGTGCTTTAAGAAATCACAAGGAAAGGAAAATGCAGTACTTTATGGTATTTACTAAGCTATAAATGTAAATCCTCTTTGTAAAAAGAAATAGTCTTCCTATCAGTGATAATACTGTGAGAGAATACCAAATCTGTAACTGCTATGTAAAGACAATGAGAACAGGAAGCATGAAAAATTAACAAAACTCAGCTTGCCAGGATTCGAATTACGAATTTTTCAGTTTGCTAATTAATAAGCTGACCGTTTATAATAAGACGAGAGTATGCAAATGGAATTCGATATTTCTTACATTCTTAAAAAATACTTAAAAAACGAATAGGAAGAGGCACGAGACCTAGTCGACCAAATTCACTGGATGACAAATCATCGATTCCACACTTTAATTCGGCGCCACTGTAAAGGCCTTAGAGATTTTACGAACGAGAAACGGGAAAAATTAGCAATAACCAATGCCCTCACAGGGATTCCAACCATGGATCTTTCAATTTGATAACTAGATATGCTAATCAATTACACCAAGAAAGCATGCACGGGAGAATGCGATAACTCCTTTTAGTTATATGTATCACAAACACTAGCCATTAAAAAAAAAAGCGCATTTAGCTTACATTTGTATATATTTCACGGTAACAAATAATAAAACTGACTACTATTTATGCGCATTTTCTTCATAATGACCTATCCAACATTTTCTCTCCCCCTCTCCATATTTCTAAGCTACTCATATAGTCTGCGAATTTTCCAAACTGTAATTTACTAAACATTTTACTATATGCAAAGTTACCTCCGTAGACCACCACCGCTAAAAATAACTAGCAGTTCTGAGAATATAAATAAACATGGATGCTAAACATGGTCAACAATCATGTTCTCTAAAGCGGCTACCACCCAACGCTATAAGAAACCAAAATGTCATGAATTGTAGGTGGTTTTTCACTGTTTTATAGGGAACTGCACATGCAAAATGCAACTGTATTGTTCAAATGCCCATTATTCAACTCTATTTCTAAATACATCTCAAATCTATTTCTCAATAACAACTCTATTTCAACTCTATTTCTAAATATATCTGTTATCCGAACTTAATTTCCGACATTAAAAGTACTGGAACTCTATAAAAAGCCGTCAGGAATGGGAAACAACAGTAAGTAACTGCTACAGTAAATAATGAGAAATAAAAATTAAATAAAATGCAAAGAGATAAAAAATAAATTAATTTAAACTAAATTTATTTTTACAATTAAGTTATTTTAAACTAATAATAAGTAGATAAATAGTAAATTAAAATATCATAAGAATGAAACGGAAAAAAAAAATAAATGGAATGTAATAAATTACCAATAAAGTACAACAAAAAATTAAAAAATAATGAAATAAATCGATGAATGAAATAAATTCATAAAGCACGTGAAATAAAATTTATAAAAAAAAATGAATTTGTAGTAACATGGCATGATACCTAGGATAAATGAAATTCGAGTGTTTTGAACAGAATCTGCTTTAGTTTGGCTTCTAACCCATTCAAAGCCTTCTTGATAAGACAGAAGAGCTCACTGTTTTTTGATCCGATGAGCATGCTCCATAGATAAGCACAGCTCAATTTACCTCCCTCAGATGGATAGAGTCTATAAATATTCCTCTTTATGGTGGATTAACATACTCTCGTGGAGATTTTCCTTTTCACCTGTTCGAGTGTTCTTTCGTATTTTGTTCTTCGCTGAGAAAAATCAGACATATTTTCAGTATCTAGTACCAATACCAGGTTTAATTGCTAAAGAAAATGTTATATATTAATACACAGTCCAGTCACATTAATGTGACCACCACGTACTTTCCATGTCAGAGTTAAATAACCAATCACAGAAGGCAGGTGGCAGCACAGTGCAGTTGAGCGTATATAAAGGGTGTGTGAGGGCTTCGGAAAACATTTCAATCGTTGGCGTAATGCAGAAACGAAGCGATTTATCCGACTTCCAAAAGGGCATGATCATTGGCTTTCGGGCCAAGGGTGGAAGCATTTCCGAAACGGCTGAGTTTGTGAACTGTTCGCGTGCCGCCGTGGTAAAAGTGTACCGTGCATGGCAAAATGGGACTGTCCAAAATCAGCGACGTGGCAAATGTGGTGCACCACGGGCCATAGATGACAGAGGCTAACGACGGTTGCGGAGATGCGTTCGGGCAGATAGACGGGCTACCGTTGAGCAACTGACCACCAAAATGAACCAAGGGGCTACCAAAAGTGTCTCCCAAAGTACTATTCAGCGAACATTGCTGCGTCTGGGCCTCCGAAGCAGACGCCTGGTTCGTGCACCTATGCTGACTGCTGTTCATCGACGGCGAAGGCTAGAATTTGCACGCCAGTACAGCAGCTGGACGTCCACTGAGTGGCGACAGGTTGCGTTTTCGGATGAATCGCGTTTTATGCTCCATCGGACAGATGGACGTTGGCGTATAAGGCGTGAAACCTCTGAAAGGAACCACCCTGCAACCATTGCCGGAACGGTCCAAGCTGGAGGCGGGAGCATTATGGTCTGGGGAATGTTTTCCTGGCATTCTCTAGGTTCACTGATCATTGTGGAAGGCACAATGGATCAATACAAGTACGCATCTGTCCTTGCGGACCATGTTCACCCCTACATGCGCATTGTTTTTCCTCAGGATAATGGCATCTTCCAGCAGGACAATGCGAGGTGCCATACAGCTGCCAGTGTACGTGCGTGGTTCGAAGAGCACCAGGATGAGTTTACCGTCCTCCCCTGGCCAGCAAACTCACCTGACTTAAACCCAATCGAGCATCTGTGGGACCATCTCGATCGAGTTGTTCGCGCCATGGATCCTCAACCGCGTAATCTAGCGCAGCTGGCCACGGCATTAGAGTCGGCATGGCTCAACATCCCAGAGAACACCTTCAGGGACCTATGTGACTCTCTTCCTGCACGTCTCGCAGCAGTCCGCTCTGCGAAAGATGGTTATTCTGGCTTTTGACAGATGGTCACATTAATGTGACTGGACTGTGTAATATATTATGGTACAGTTGTACATTAAAACATTGGCACTCATCTTAAATGAAATTCCAAAGCGTGCCGCCTGGAAATGCAATTTCATTCAAAGACTGAAGAGTATCGGAACCGAGGTCCAGTGAACTTCTACTGAGTTTGTTTATTACTATTATTATTACTTTGTCTATACTTCTCCTAGGATAAGAAATTTTGAATAAAAGTGATTCCCCCCCCCAAAAAAATAAGAATTAGGAGGAATATAAAAAGATTTTTTAAGACTTTTCTTCGAGTGCTAATAAATTCAAAATTTGTGTCGTATTATTTAATAAAATTTTTTTTTTGGCCATGCCCAGCTGCATTTTCAAAATATCTCACTAAGTGAATATTTTGCTTACCGAACATACGGACAAAAAAAAAAAAAAAAAAAACTATTACACAATACATTTAAAAACTTTCTTGAAGTGTCAGGAGGGCATAAATATACTCCAATTCTTCTCTCTTCATTGAAAGCAACAAAAAAATCACTTCTGACCATTTTAACGCGTTCCAAAGTCAGTCAGATAACATCACCCGTTGACTTCTTGGCGGAGGCTTTTCACGGCGTGCTGCCGAACATACCAAGAGAGAACATCCCCCTCATGGAAAATATAAAATTAAAAAAGAATGAAAAAAAAAAGCGTTCTCTGTCTCCGTCGTTAGTCACCTTATCAGGACGCAGAATCTTTAGCGAACTACTTTCCAATGATTCGCAGATGTTTAAGGGGTCTTTTTTCTCGCAACAGCCCATATGGCAGAAGAAAAGTTCCATCATTCAAACGGACCCATCTGACTTCTGCAATCTGACATCGGATCATCAGGATCGGCCCCCTCACACCTTTTGTGTTAAGTGTTATTCCGCCCCTTATTCGCGGAAGGATATTTATCGGTGGTCCATCGAAAATGGTGCAGATCTGACTCAAACGCTTTAAGAATAAGTTAATGCTGCGTTTAGCATCTTTTATTGAAATTTGCTGTGGAGATTTATAGACGAATGCTTTTGTGAAGATACAAGTTTTTTTTTTTTTTTTTTTTTTTTTTTTTTTTTTTTTTTTTTTTTTTTTTTTTTTTTGTTGATTGATTTTGGGTTCCCAATTTGTTTTACCTGGTAATAGCAAAGGGAGGAGCTGATGGCAGAATCTTATTGAGCATTGATAGAAGCACAAACACAGAATTATGGATTGATTATGTGATAAAACCGCAGCTCGGTTTTGTTCTACGCCCTTTTTTCGAGTCTCTATGCATGAATTTTGACTTCTGTAAATATTTCAAAAGCAATCAATTATCACAATCCAGATGAAATGATAACCTACTCAAATATTCTGGTTATTGCGCCGAATGAAATAGCGGAAGTTGAAAACAATTTTTTTTTCTATGAATATTTAAAACGGCGTTATATTTTGTCAATATTTACAGTTCGGAGAATTTTTACCTCACAACGTGAAAGCTTAAATAGCAGCAACTAACTTATTTTCTCTTAAAAAGATAGACATTACTTTTTATTTCACAATGAAATGTTATTTAAAAAATTTTGAAGCCATAAAGAAGCGCATGATTTCATACACAAAGATAATAAAGTTAATAAAAATTTCATAAATCATTAACAGATAAGTGAGACCTAACTTACTTTGAACTATAAATACAGGATATTTTACAGTACCTGTTATATAACCAGTTTACAATATCTAAATTAGTTTTTGATGCATATTTAAGAGTTAACAAAGGATTCCAAAAGATATTTTTCTCAGAATCGCAAAATACTAAATATGGCATTTTAGCATATCTCATTGAAATATGTATCCCCATCTTTAATCTACTCCAAAGAAATAAACATATTAATCGATCATCAATCATTAATCAATTAATATGTATATTTCTATCATCATATTAATCGATTAGCCAGTGAGCATGTCTTATCTTTTTTTGGAGTAAGTTTAAGTGTTTCTAATGAAAAATCTGTAAGGTTTTAGTTAAACTAACAAAGTTTTATTTTAATTTAAATCTTTCTATCTCTTCTCATATTCAACTTCCCGTTAGAAGAAGCGCGCGTTTTCAGCTTTATGCTAATTTGAAGTGGAGCCAAGTTCTATTTAAACCATAGGTAGAAACCTCTCAGTGTGAGAGAGCTTTTAGTCTCAGATCACGGTCATTCTAATCGACGTTCGCCTGACCAGCTAGCAGTTAAATTCTAAGCCATAGTGCTTGTTACGTGATTGCTTATTGAAGTAATTCCAACTGCGTCAGTATTAGTTAAATCTTGCTACGCACCATTTAGTTTAGAGACCAACCTCGCGCATAGCTCTGCGAGCAACAACTAGTTAAGTTCTATTTAGCTTTAGTTTAAACATTATTTAATTGTGATTTTAGACCCAAGTGTGGTCTTTACTTTCTGTATCCCTCCCGAGTTGGGAAGTGATTTGTAAACCAACCTCGCGCATAGCTCTGCGAGCAACAACTAGTTAAGTTCTATTTAGCTTTAGTTTAAACATTATTTAATTGTGATTTTAGACCCAAGTGTGGTCTTTACTTTCTGTATCCCTCCCGAGTTGGGAAGTGATTTGTAAATAATAGTAGTGATTTAATAAAAGAGGATTTTAAATCCCTTTCAAGTGCAGTTATTCTCCCCCTTAATCACAGTATCTACCACCAGAACATTTCACAAAGATGTTTGTCAAGAATATGCACCGAACACTCAGTCCTGACAAATCTACGTAAATAATTTACGATTTTACGTTTAAAAAACATATCCTTTTGATTGTCTGATTACATATACGAAAAAAAGTTAGAATGGAATTCTAAAATTCTATATGTATATGGATTTTTTTCTTTCTTCGTTTTGTATTTTGTCTTTTAGGCATGCTAACTATAAAGCTAAAAAATTGTTCTCGCAATTTTGGTATAATTTTTAGCAGCTACTGGCGCATAATCAAGGCTTTTAATTTTTATTTTTGAATCTTCATTTCTGTTTTAGATATACGCTTAAGAGAGAAATCCAGCACTGCATTCATTCAGCACTAGGTTGAAAAGTAAGTAAACTGAGAAGAAATTATACCATACATTGTAAAACAAGAAGATTCTTATGTGCATAAAGACATTCTTACAAAAAAGAATGTCTTTTTGCACGTTCCTAAAACTCAATATTTAAAGTTTTTAAAATATGATACACTCAGTTCTTAAGAATTTCAACATATAGCTGTTCTATACACCTTAGATATATTAGTTTTTCTAAGTAAAAATCCAGTAGCGTTTACTTTTCCCATTAGCAAGTCTACAAATATGCCTAACGTAATCTGCTGTTCTTCATAACAAGAATCGAACTCAGCCACCTAATATCCTTCACCGAGACACTTGCTACTGACGAAGTCTGTTTTAGTTATGAAATAATTAATTATACTAATTTTGTTTGAGAGTAAAGCTATATTTTTTGCCCTTCTCTTTTTAAATGGCTTACATGTTGGGAAGGTGATACATCACAGCTGTGTAATCTGAGATTCATGAAAATATCTTTATAGAAATGACTTGAACATACGCATATAACATAATTTTAGATTTGTTCTATGCACACTTCTCCAATATTACTCTGAAAAACTCTTCTGTAGACGTAAATCGCCTACCGATAGTAGCCACATTTCCCCGGCCTTAAACTGATATTTACCCAAAGTCATTACAGTCATTACGTCATATTAACTAAGCATTGCTATTATGTCATGATATTCATACCCCATGGCGGAAACATATTATTTATACTATTAAGAGGTATTTATACTATTATTTATACTATTTTTTTCTGTTTTTTTCGACAACCGTTACAGTTATGGATGGAATTTGCTCTTTTCATTTAAAAGTTAAAGCGTAAGTTTGTACAATTTTTTATAAATAAAATAATAAATAAATTTTTTAATTTATATTACTCCCAAAGGGGCGTTTTTTTAACAATTTATGTGTTACCTTTATTTGTTAAATATCATGTTCATCGCACTTAAATCGTATAAAATTTAATTCAACAGCAATATCAGAAAATATCTAAAAACAACATGTCTTTAGAATTCCCAACAGACAGTATTGCGCGCTGGAGATCACAATGTTTCCCCCCCCCCCAAATATTTACAAAATATGAAATAGGTAATAAAACAAATCCGAAATTCGAAATTTAGGCGTCCATGTGCCCATGTTTGGGTGGAAGATTACGTTATTCAAAATTTGATGGCTCTAGGTACCGTCGTTTTTTCGTAATGCGAGAAGCATTCATACATTCATGCAGATTCTTCATTGTTTAATTTCTTTAAATATAACACAAAGCGATAATATTTGTTGGCAACAATTTAAAAAATGATACGCCGTTTATAGCGAACGAACGCAGAATGCCGTTTTCAGACTAATAGCCCTTCTGGGCTAAAAATTTTTCTAAACGCTACATAATGGTCCCATAAACTACTAATTTTTTACTTTTAAATTCCTAACGCATAACTAAAAATAAAAATGATACAGATATGGAAAATGCACGATGCGTAAGGAAGGGTGTTTTTTATGGCTGAAGTCATCGAGTCTGAACTGCGGAAACATACAGACGAAAATATAGTTGTATGCGAAACTTGATATTTGCAGTCTTCCCAAAAAGGTATTGTGAAGAACGAGAGGTACGAACATTATAGCATAGAAAAGAAAAAGAAAAATTCAACTTGAATTAGTTAGGTATAACCATTGCCCGTATTTCTATGCAATCTTGCTATCGATAGCTTTATATAAACGATTCTTGAACTTTATTCTACCTAAGAAGGTACAAACAAAATCTCCAGATGTTTAGCTAACTGGTTTTAGGGAAACAGTTACACAGGGAAAAATCGGGAGAAAGAATTTATTGCACCTATGCTTGATAAAAGTCTAGAAATGCTTTTGATTATAACAGAATCTCAACACTCACTAAGTCATCCAAAGATATCGCTGTGAGGATGAAACGAACAGCATCAGTCTTATTTCCTGATGTCCACCTGCGTTGAAATTCTGCATTCTGGGCATAGCTGACTGGAAGGGATGACATAAAACCCAGTATTACTCCACACATTCCACGTGGATTCCGTGAATTCCGAGTCTTCGATCCGATCCAACTCTCTGCGGGATGTTCACGAGGAGATGATTTTCTCATTGTGCATTTTGACAGGTCACCTTTCAGTGGCGCGTCAAGATCTCAACCTCTGTTTTCCCACGGAGAAATATTCCTCCTCAATACATCTCAGCTCTTCGCTTTCCATTTCATATTTTTTTATTGAACACGACTTAAAATGACGAACACGTATGGAAACATGTTGGCCACCAGTCTTTTCTTACACGGGGAATAGTATACTCATTGCAGAGCCTATCATTTTCTGATTACACCCATTCCTAATAATAGCCACAATATAAATGCGAGAATTTGATCCTAAATTCATATCATCATCATTAATTGTCTAATTTAATAAGTCTTTATGAATAAACAGAATTTAACAATACAAAAAAGTCTCTCTTAAGTTTGTCACATTTCCGACTTTCTCTTAGAGGTTGGAACATACTGTGTTCAGCTCTCCGGAATCACACGTTACACGTGATCAGTTATGCGACGAATAGTGAAAGGTTACCTAATTGACTGTTTTTCTATTTTTGTACGTAATTCTATATTTGATTTAAATTCTACATTCTTATTTCCTACATAAGACAAATGAAGAGACTAACTAGAAAAATATTTCATTTCTTCAGGTTTAATTAATAACTTCTCCTGTTGTAAGCTAAATTAGTTCAGTTCTTGTAAGCATCTAGTCTGTGACATAAAAACATCTTGAATACATTTCTAAAATTTATTTCATTATCTCTTATAATTTGTTTATATTATTAGACAGATTACAATTTGTCTTTCTTCCCTAAAGTCTTTAATATTTAACCTATCCGAAACAGGGGTAAATTTAACCTTTATGATTCTTATAATTTGACCTTCTTTTGTAATGTAGAGAACTTTCTGAGGAAAACTGGTCTTTGTTATACACATATTTATCGTATATATGATTGGAGACAGTACTAGTACAGTATGGTGAATATGACAATGCCATTACAGAACCCACGAGAAGAAGACAACAGGGCACTAGAAATGCAAAAATTCAATTCAAATAATTCACAAAAAACAAGTTCTTTCTCTTTATATTAGTTAATTTAAAGTGTGCTGTATTTGAATCTCTGTACAATTTCAGGTTTCTATCAAAATTCGAGAAAGAATACAAGCACATAATTACGATAAACTGCATAATAAGTCCTCGTTTCCGTTTAAGAATAAAAAAAAAAGATATTAAAATTATCTTTCTACTAAAATATTACGACGTACGTAAATCTATTCCGTACACACACAAAAAAAAACAAAAATACTATTATAGAGACATTAGGTATTTTTGAAGCAGGAGTATTGAAAAATGACCAATACCCTCGCTGGGACTCGAACCATGGATCAATCGAATACGTGTCGAGAGTGCTGACCACTGCACCACGATGACATGCGAAGAAGGTGGGAGAAATACCTTATATACTTCCTCTTTTAAAGAGCGACTGAGGATTAAGGGACCCAGTCGCCAAATCTCGGTGGTTGAGTATCATCATCCACCATGTTTTTTAGTTCCGGCGCCACTGTAGAACCATTCGATATTTTTGAAACAGAAGTATTGAAAAATGAGCAATATCCTCGCCGGAATTCGAACCACGGACTTCTCGAATACGCGCCGAGCGTGCTGACCACTACACTACGAAAGCATGCGAAGAAGGCGGGAGAAATACCTTATACTATTTGTTACTATGCTTGCGCTTTTAGGTGATTTACAATCTGAAAAGTTAATTCCGTTTTATATGATATGCTCTACAGTTTAATAGTTAAAAACGACGGAGAGGTGCTTTCAAATAAGTTTAAACGTGTTATTATTGTTTTTGATCGAACGTCTAATAAATTCATTGGAGTAATCATACAACAGAAAAGTAAACGGATGTAAGATAATTTACTGTTTCAATCTACAGCAGATAAATTTTGGTAATGATATATAGCAAGCTTATAGGATCTGTATTTTCAGCCTTCGCTTTGTAGGCTGATACACACAGAACTTAATTTTGGATCACTAAGCTTGATGATCCAAAACTTTATCAACAGCTTGATGATACACACAGAACTTAATTTTGGATCATTAAGCTTGAGTAGATGATTTAAACATTTCATCAAAACAATTCCGCCCACTACAGATCTAAACTAATCTTTATCTAAATAAGTATTTGTTCCCTCTTACAGAATTACCCTTTGACACGTGCAGGCAGACAAACCCGCCAAGAGTCTATGACTTGACAACACCAGGATTGGGGGAGAGAGTTGAAGCAGTTGACCTGTTCTATCCCTCATCGTTGCTACCTGACAACTTCTCCGCAGTATATTACGCAAAAAATTAAAGGGAAGGGGGATTGTAAAAAATGAGTTAGCAAAAAATAAAAAAAATAAGCGAGAAACCTCGTTTGCCAGAAAAATATTTCCTAGCAACATCCTTGTCGTTTCTCTTCCTTGTCTGGAAACTCCGATGACAACCTGGTTGGTACAACAAAGGGGAAAAGGAACTTGGATTTTTCGCAATTTATAGAGTTTTCATGATGTAAGCAGGTCTGGGTACTGTACAAGACGAAGGAGTTATGCATTTATTATATTACAAACGCTGACATTTGGACGTTTTCACAAAGAAGGAGTCTAAAGCTCTCATCACATGGCAACAAAGCTTTGCTATTTGTTCACGAGGACCGTTCAGCCATAAGTAACCAAGGAATTCTGAAATGCCACATTAATTCTTTAGATTATAAGTTGCATCACGGAAAACAGAAACCTTTTGGTGATCCTGCAGAACAAGGTGGATAGTCTGAGTATCTTTGAAATTTTTGTTTAATTTTATTTTTAGTTCAATGTAAGAGAATGTACATTCATTTCACTGTGCAAATAATGATGCCTTGTAATTATTCAGTAATAGGTTGAGACTTGTATCTATTACTGATTATTTGTTATTATTTGTATGTTTATGTACTTCTTTTACAGCAGTTTCTGTCATTAGCTTGAATGGCTTACCAGATACCTATTAATATCTTACCCAGATTCGTACAGAATCTCACAAATATTGGTTGTTAGCTTAGGCAAAATTATTAATTGTTGTATACAGTTACCCTTCATTCTCATCTGATTAATAATATCGCTTTCAGCTTACTTCGGATGTTAGTGAGGCATTTTCTTGGTCTACTGCAACCAGTTCCACCTATTTATTCATTTTCTCTCAAAATTACCTCAGAAATTGTCATTGCATACTTACTTTATGTCATGTCAGACTTTCTTCATATACGCCATTACCTTCATAATTTTTGTTTAAAAAATTTATGAATTTTTCTTTCATTGGTTAGGTGTGCCTAATATTAAGAAAAGTCCAATTTTTCGATTAGGGGTAGGGCCTTTTTCCCAGGCACCATTCTCTCGTGGTTCGCAGTATATGAAATTCTGAGAGGCTCAACAGCTGCAACTTGAACTTAATCTTCAATTTCGTTTTCATCGCAACTGACAAGAGCAACAGTTTCTTCATCAGTTCATTTTATCATCAGTTATTTCATTAGTTATTTCATACTGATCATCATCCTTCATCCAACTTTCGATTCCTTGCAAAGATGCATCTTCATATCCAATGATACGTTGCAATAAGGATGGGATGATTCCTTCAGTTTCATCTATGCTTTCTGTTTTCACACTTTCATCATCGCCTAGCAGTTTCTTCCGTGATTTGTCATTACGTCAGCCCAAAGCCGTCAGCCTTTACGTCAGTCCAAACCTGTGCAGACCAATAGGCAACATCCTTTACATCGATGCTCTAATTTTCAGTTTTTCAGTCACGGCCTGCCCTTCTTCAGTTTCTTTCTATTACTGTGTATAGTAGCTTCCTGTGATAGTTCCTTTTTATCGTTCCCAAAAAGATCTTATCCATAGGTTAATATATGGCGTTTTACATTAGAGAACAGAAACATTACCTTAGACTGAGTTCAGACGGCGACGTAAATGTCACAGAGGCATAGTCATAGGGAATAAAATGCGGAAATTCCGTTCACACCTGCGACACAGGGTCTAAGCCGCACCCACTTAGCCGCACCCGCACAGCTAAATTTGAGCATGCATGGATATGTCTGCAGCTCTCCCGCTCTGTTTTCCCATTCAGGTTTCGCGCGTTCACTCTGATTGGTCGACGCTTATCACAAGTCGGCATCAAGTTGAAAACTTCGAACTTTATACCAAGATCCCTAAACCAGATTTTATAACGTAGCACAGACTGGTTGCTTAGGAACGCAGCTCGGCTTAAACCACTTATGACCTTTATACTGTCGTCTAAGCACAGCTTTAATGTCGCCATCTTAGAGCTCCTCAGCATGAGACTGAATTGAAGCATTATCTAGAAACACAACAGCTTTTCTGGATAAATTGTTTTCTTTCAAAAACTTCTCTGTTGAAGAAATAAATTCCTTAAAGAACTAGTCTTTGAAAATTTCATTGCTTAACTCTGCTCTTTTTCTATTACAATATTTTACATGTCGAGCGTTTTTTATGCTATTTTGAAAGCTCTAGAATTTTAGGATTTTCCAATAATTATAAGGTCCATTTCGAGGTTTGCTCTAGCATTACTGTATGCTAAAATATTCAGCCTTTCTTTACTAAGCTTATAGCTACGGGTTGCAGCTTCAGTTCTTCATGCAAGACTTACTAGGTAAAAATTTGTAATTGGTTAATTGAACGTAAAAGAGGTCACAACACCTCTAGCATTGCTGGGCTACTAGCATTCTTTTTCAGCTTTTCTTTTTCCGTACTTTTTGTGTGTGTGTGTATTATTTTTAGTGTTAGTGTCTTCTGTTATGTGTTGCACATCCACGGCTTGTTACTGTCAATTTTTTTATTACTCAATTACGTTTTAATACACCAAGGGTAAACTGCATTATTTTATTATTTTTATTGGTTTATATAAATGTACATCTTCTGTCAGAAAAGTTCCAGGACAAAGGTCGTAAAAAATAGAAAATTGCATTTACCAAGTAATAACCCTAGCTGCTATCAGAGTAGTCTCCTTGCCTATCTATACACAACTGCCATCGTTTCTGGAGGTCTTGGAAGCAAGCGGGGAAATCTTCAACTGCGATACTTGTAAGCTCATAAATCACTGCCCCATGGATGTCTGCAATAATTTCTATGAAACTTTCCTTTCAGTCACGGAAACGATGAAAAAACATAATAATCTTTGACACAAATGTGGGATCACGTCTGGCTGTATCCAATAGTTTAGCTGAAATTATTCGTCTTTCCTCTTTCTGTTCATCTGTTAGTGAGTAAGAGACAATTCTTGCATTAAGTTTCCGCTTCCCTAGATCTTGGCGCAAAATCTTATGACACACATCACTATTCAAATTCAGTTCTTCTGATATCATACGCACAGTTACACTACAGTTTTCTTGTAATAATTGCTTTACACGCTCTACGTTTGCATCGGTAGGTGCTATAGACGGACGACCAGCTCTGAGATCGTCTCGTATTGAATCTCTGCTTCGCAAAACTTTTTGTGCCACTCGAAAACACGACTTCTTGAAAGTGCCTCGTTTGCATATGCTTGCTTAATCATGTTGCACGCTTCACTAAAGGTTTCCCGAGCTTAACGCAGAACTTAACGCTCACTCTTTGCTCACAATCAGTATCCATTTTGTCCCCTTAAGGAATGCCACAACAATCTTAACAGTGTGTTGCTAAGTACCGTCCTACCACCTAGTAAGTTTCCGTGGAAATATGGCCAAGGCCATGTCAAGTAAGAATGCATACCAGGTAACATAAAAACAACATTTGTTTCTTTTTAGTACTGCAAACTCAGAAATAAATAAAAACATTGCGCTGGAACTTTTCTGACAAAGGATGTATGTGGGCATGCATAGCTATCATTTATTAAATTCATGATATGAAACATCGGCTTTCTCAAAGAAGATCAAAATCATTTAGAATCAGAAGTGGTCGTCTATGCAGGGGTTTTATTATACATGTAAGAGAAGAAATATATGCATACAGAACGCGAAATTCTCTTTCTACATATAAATGCAAAGAAACCTCTCACATTAATCACCCTTGAAAGTAAGATGTCATTAAATTACGCTATTGAACATAGCTATTGAAAAATCATATTCTCAACGTTCGATAAGGCGACCACGTCCGCAGAATCATCTGGAATCATAAATGGTCGCCTTCGTGAGCTTTTCCATACATAGGCAAAATTACTTCAAAATGATAAATTTAAAACAAGAATTTATTAGATTTGACTGGTTTGGCAAAAGTTCTAGGATTTTTATATTGTTGTAAGGTATTTCTCCTGCCTTCTTCGCGTGCCTTCGTGGTGTAGTGGTCAGCACGCTCGGCGCTTATTCGAGGGATCCGTGGTTCAAGTCCGGCAAAGCGTTGCTCATTTTTCATGTCTTCCGTTTCAAAAAATACTACGTTGTCTACTTATTTTGAGTTAGTCAACATAATTTGAAATCCGCTACTCATGTAACTGAAAGACTTAAAATTTTCTTGTCAAGAGGTAATTTTTTTTTACTTACTATTTTAATTTAAGCACACCTTTCTAAAAAAATATAATTTCAGTGTACCTTTCTGGAACAAAAGTTACCTTACATGAATCTATCAAATTTCATCATCATACGTTATTCATAATCTCAATTATCCGGCCTTCACCCCTAGAAAATTTTTAGTGACTTTGAGTTCAGTATTAAGATTCATACATATAAAAATTAAAATAAACTCTATCGAAACAGCACTGTTAGCATTTTGAACAAAATGGTTTTTTCTTCTGTCTGCTAATAAACAATAAAAGTTTTTAGATAACTAATTTATTGTAGCAAACCTGGCAGAAATTATTAATCTTCAAGACAATGTTTTTGAAATCTTGCTTTGGCTGACTGTCCCGAACCATAAAAACATATATGAAAGTCATAAAAACATCCATGCAGCTAACGCACTGACTTGGGAATGAAACATAATCAATAATGTTCACTTAAATTCGTTATTTGTCTAGGTTCAATTTAAATTTCAATAATTTACTTATCTTCTCAAACAATACTTGCATGCTGAGTTTCACAACTATACTTCACTCTTCATCAATGACATAATTTTTCCCCCCTTCAACAGATTCACATTTCACATACAGATATAAGTATGTATACTTTCGGTTTGAAATTTATTTAATATTTATTTATCACATTTTGCTTTTTAATTTATTCAATGGATATTCAAATTTTTATTTCGAAAAATTCTTTTTATACTGTTTATTTTTACAATAATTTTTGTTCAGGGTCGACGGGGAAAATTATATATTGATGATTAATTAAAATAAAAAAATGACCCATGAATTTTCAACAAATGTAAAAATTCATGAAGGCGGGACAGAAGTTACAATTGACAATTGTTTCAGGTAGTGCCAGCATATCCTTCTATGCCAGTGCATAGGAGAAGGATAGGACTTGAAGACAAACGTAGCTGTAGATGCCACACATTTTATTTCTGGACAACGAATGCTTGAGATACATGTTTTGGTTTACACAACATTATGAAAGCAATCTGTTCTTCCCCTTTTTTGGAATTTTAAAAAATATTAACACATGACAATGCATGTTAGACAGAAGTCAGCCGTTGCAAGTTAGCAGGAGGTAAGCAAGCGAGGAAAGTGCGATGCGTTCATATGAAAGCCCAGGACAGTATCGAAGGGTTTTGGTTCTCAATAAAGTGACTGTCTAAAACAAAGCTACATTGCAGAGCATATGATATGAAGCTACTATTTTTATATTATAAATAGTTACATTATATTTTACATTATAAATAATTACTATTTTTAGGACAGAAGGAGAAGTACCCAAATTAAAATGAAGAACAAAAGAGACTATTGATTGCTGATTAAAATTAGAAATTTGCTTTGTATATTTTATCTTAAGTATTAATATATAAGATACAAATTAAAATTTAATTTCAGCCCTTCAATCTAATTTTCAATTAGGAAATACTTCTTTCAAATTGCATCTGTGTTTATCACGTACCATACTACAACAGTTACCTACAAAACTTAAAACGATCTGGCGAATTCTTTAGAAAATGCTTAGTTAACTTAAAATGTTCTCTAATTGCAGTTATTTTTTCTCCCAAGTCTCATTTATCTATTCACCGGAAAAACATCTAGACCAGAGGTTCTCAACCAGTGCGGAATTCACCACTAGGGGTCATTTCATAGTTTCGAGGGGGGAAGGGAATGCGCTCAGTCTTTTATTTAGCTGTTAAATATTTGACTTTAGTTTGTAAATATAAAAAACTACTTCAATTTAAGTTTTGGTAATTGTCAACATTTTCTATACTTTTTCTTGCTTAATTTATAAAACACATTAGAAAAAAATCTAAGTATATGTATCTTTGTATTTTTGAAGTTTGGGAGAGGAAGCGGCGAATGATCTTGTAGCTTTGAAAATAGTGCGTGTGTGGGGGAGAAGGGGGTCGAGAACTCCTGTTCTAGACTATATATGTAATAAAATCATACGCATATTCCTCATATTTCTTCTTTGAAAATAATAAGCAGAAAAATGTATTCATAGTAAAATTTAATTAAATTAACAGCTAATACTACAGTTAGGAAAAATGGCCCTCTAATGTAAAAAGACTTTGAGCGTTTTAACTCATTTCTGGTCTCTGGACAAAAGACTTTTCTTTTTCCATTCTTTTCAAATGAAAATAAAACGTGCAAGCTTCAAAAATTTAAATGAATGCCTTTTTTACGTTTCCTCCTCCATATAAATATGGATAACTATGAATAAAAATAAATAAATATAAATATATCCGTAATTTGAAATATGGTACTCAACTTACAATTTCCTTATCAAAGGTAATTTTTTTATTTAATATTTTAATTTAAACACACGTTTCTTAAAAAAAAAGTATTTTCAGTGTACCTTTTTGAAACAAACGTTACCTTATATGAATCTATCAAATTTCATCATCATACCTTATTCATAATCTCATTATCAGATATTTTTAGTAACTTTTTACTTCGGTATTAAGATTCATTTATATAAAAATTAAAATAAATGTGTTTTAAATATGATTTAATGAAAAAATTATAATAATGAAATGAAACCATCATGGTCACCTTCTTAGTGGGAGGAATATCCACCAATAGTTTAATCTTTCACACGTTTAGAACATATTAGAATTGCAGAAACAATGAAAATATGTAATTCTAGAAATATTCTTAATTCTAGGTCATATAATCACTTTCCGTACGGATCAAGCCCTAACGTAATTAAACAGTATCACGTAATTAAAAAGTATCCTATGTATACAGCCCTAAAAATGTTGCTTCTATCCATCAATTTCCATTACGTTGATGGTAAGACCGGGCATTTTTTATGTTACTCTTGCTGCAGCTTCTACTTATACCCATTTTAAGATGTATTGATCTAAAGATGGGTATACTTATTGCAAAAATTATAAAGATATTAAAAATATGAAATTGCGGATTTATTCCAAAAACGCGAGTAAAAATGTGAGATACGCAGAATTGAAAATTTGCTAAAATTTGCAGATGTAAATGCGGGAATAAGCGCCGCCGTTAAGTTATTACTTAGTCACAACTGCTATATTTTTAATAGCTCAAAATGGCGAAAAGTTTATTTGTGTCAAAGACTGGTCCAAACATATGCACCAGTGAATATCTAGAAATCTGAAATTGAAGAAGGCTGATATCTTTATAACTACGAAGTGGAAGAGGCAAATGAACAATCAGATATATACAAGTATTCAAAAGTCAATTAGATATATCAACGAATATTCAGAAAATTTTTAAAAGTAAAGGAGGAAATAGTGTTGAAAATGCTCTGAAAGATAAAATTACAGTAATAATTTCTCATCTTTCCTATAAGGTAAACATGGCGGCAAAAGCAAAGATAGCCAGCTGCGTTTATCTTCTTTACATCACACGTCACGTCGGTTTGAGACAACGCGTGACGAAACAGATCGTGAACATTTAAAACTTTGCTACGTGTTTTCCTATCAATATGTTTCTGTCTAGTTCTTTTTTTTTCCCTTTTCTTGTCCGAACTGCCCTCCAGAAATTAAACAGATGAGATGCGTGATTCTCGCTATACAGCTGACAGTTGCTGAAAGAAGAACAAGTTTCGTAACGAAGAAATCCCATTTTCAAAGTTGAAATAGAATTTAAGAAAGTAAACTGCTTTAGAAATCAAACTGGTCTAAGCTTACAGTAATTATGTATTTGTATAATATAACGGGTATATCCTTGCCTGTAAAGAAAGACAGAGATTTTTAAATGAAAAAGTAGACGGAATTTAAAGGGTAGAATATAAAATATTTGCTTATAAGATCAGTTTGTACAAACTTAAATGCAGACGACAATCGATGGCTCCAATCAATTTTGTTCTTCTTCGGAGTCTGTTGTCTAAGAGAAGGTGACGTTCAGTACCGAAAAATACCAGTAATTTCAGAAGTGTTAACCGTAAGACGTGATTGGCACAAGAATATTCATTGATTTTCATAACATAGTGCAGCTACTTTAAAAATCGAGGATTTGTAGCAATCCCACTCCATTTTGCTATCATGCTTTCCTTGCTTACAAGGAAAACTATCGGATTTCCCGACGGCAATAGCCCTTTCAGAAGCGATCAAACAAGTGAACAAAAAGCAAGCGAAAAATGTTGCCTTTCGCAATCTCTCGAGAGACCCGGAACACAGCGTATAAAATTGTGTGACGAAAGAGATTTAGATCATTTTTAAGATTTGCAACCACAAATTGGCAAACGAAAAGCATTTGTGAGGTGAGAAGTATTTTGTTGTCAGCGAGTCTCGTGTTATGTACCTTTTGGAATTTGATATACAAATGCTGTCAATTCGTGTTATTTTATGTTTCATTGTACCTTCTTTTTTAAAACCAGTAATAACGAGCCGCACATCTTTCATTTTGTTTCATATGTTCTGTCAATTGCTGCTAAGGTCTTTTGTTGCTCTAGGAAAAATAGCTCTCACACAAAGCGCTGGTCAGTGTACAGTGTCTCTTGGATACATCTATGTCACCTCCGTACCGTGAAGATGATAGACAATTAAGCTTATTGTTAAATATGACACTATACTTATTAACGATCGAAGATTAACCTACAAATACATTAGGGAGCGTTTAGACAATGGTTTATAACTGTCTTAGCCACAAGGCGTAAAAGTTATTAGCTTCGTCCACATCTTCGGAACAGGGTCTAAAACTTAACTATTCAGGTAAGGTAAATTTCCACGTGTGTGTAGAGACAACTGACACAGCGAAATTGTCCACCGGACACAGTCTGTGTTTACTTGATTGCGACTGGTCGATTCTTAAACCAGCTAATATAAAGTTAAAACACTAGATCATTAAAGACAAAATCCTTACACCACTTTCCGTGATAGAGCAAGGTCTGGTTGTATAGCAGCGAAAGTTCCGCTTATGCCATTTGTGAGCCCTCGTCTGAACGCCCCTTTATTTTTTCCTAGTTAGTGGTTGCATGGTATACGCCCTGTTCTCTCTCTAGGTAAATAATGAAATTTTGCGAAATATGAGGCCTAGGGTTTATGATTTCGGAGCCGAAAATTTAGAAAACTTTCTGCTTCTCCTCTACAAATGCCTGGGAGATATGAAACAGCTACAGCTATGTTGTTGTCTTGCTCAGGAATTTCATGAAGGAATGGTTGTCAGAGCCTCAAGGAGATTGAACTTCTATTTCCACAGAATTTTGAGAGACAGCACCTCGGGGGTGGGTCCGAGGGTCTTCCACTCCTATCCCTTACCACCAATCCACATGAGAGGACTTTCGGCTCGCCATATATTTAGAGTATCCCATGCCGCAAAGACACTATACATTTACAAACATCCATGCCTTCTCCGGGATTCGAAACCGGACCCTTCGATACCGTAGTAGGCTCCCATAATCACTATACCGTCTGAGCAGCAGGAAACAGTTATGAAATCTCTAAAAGTAATTAAATAAACATTATATTATTTTAAGTTGAAAATGACTTTTACAAACCATCAAATATTGGCAATGGAACCACTGCTACTACGTAGCATGAGATTAATATTTCCCTATAAATAGATAGCTATTTGACACATTATATTTTACATACACAAATATTTTTCATTACGCAGCACATTTTAAAGTTAGAAAAGGAATCGTTAAGCATTTTGAAGCTATTTCTCGATATTGAAAAAATAGCAAATTACGACTTTACGTAGCATCGGAAAACATTTCCCCCCCCCTTCCTATTCCGAAAAATCTAACAAAAACTGTCATGTTTAAAGCTCTGATTTGGATTTATAAATAGAATTATTTTGCAACCTATTTTTCGAGTAAATTCTCATATAAAGCACTGCTCAAATTATTTAACTATGAAAAAATAATCGAAAGCTTATTACAAAAATTATAAAGATATTAAAAATGTAAAATTGCGGATTTATTCCAAAAACGCGAGAAAAAAATGCGATATACGCAGAATTTCGGGAAATTTGCTAAAATTTGCAGATATAAATGCGAGAATAAGCGCCGCCATTAATTTTTTATCTTAGTCACAGCCGCTATATTTTTAATGGTTTCAAATGAATTTTTTTATTCTTACAGTAGACTCTCTCTAAAACGACTAATACAGTTCCACATGATTTGGGTCTTCTGTGGAGATGGTCTTCTTAGAAAAGGTGAGATTCAATACCAGTATTTATTTATATTTATACAAGTTTTTCTCATGTTCTTATTTTAGCAAGGTGACCGCCACGAGAAGTATATCTTTAAAGAAGGTAGTTCTTTATTTACATGCACTAAAATATTTATTTTGTTTTCTTTCTAAAATGAAAAGTTGGGTAGAAAATCCTTTCTAAGCAGCATACTGTAATCCACTTCCTATAAGAGGAGATGACAGCGCTGACCTAATTCAAGATGATGGAAATATACAAGAAAGACTATTTTGATAGGAGTGATTCTCGTGAAAGACTTAGACACCTCTTAGCTGGAGAAACAAGCATCTATGACCCATACAGAGCGGAAAATAGTTGTCATTAATTATGAATCCAATCCTAGAAAGACTTAAATAAGCTGATTTAAAATGATAGAAATATTTCCATATATGTGACTATACATTTGTGTGGTTTTACTTATATTAATAATGCTAAATAGCCCAAACGTACAGCGAATTATCGCTATGCCTGAAGAGACTTGAAAAGGTTTAAACAAGTTATGGCGATATACAACTAAAGTAGCAGTCAAATTAAAAAAAAAAAAAAAAAACAACACAAAAAAAAAAAAAAAAAAAAAGAACATAGACTTTAATTCAAGATTTTAAAAGATTTTAATTAAATTTAATTCCACAGTATCCCACAGAAGGATTATTTTATTTTATTTATTCATTTATTATTAGCCCAAAGGGGCAATTTGCCCAAAAGTTCTATTAATTTCGTTTTGGCATTTTTTTTTTTTTTTTTTTTTTTTTACTCTAAAAAAGCGTTTTTCACTTTTCAAATTGTTGCCACTAAATATCAGCCTCGCATTTTATTTAAAGAAATAAAACAATGAAGAGTCTGCATGAATGTTTGTATGTATGTTTCTCGCGATGTGAATAACAACGGTACCTAGAGACATCAAATTTTGAATACCGTAGTCCTCCACTCGAATATGGGCATCTGGAAGCCCAAATTTGAATTTGTTTTATTAGCTAGCTCATATTTTGTAAAGGTTTAACGAATTTTTGATTAACAAACTCAAGGATTTCAAAGCGAGCAATGGCAGCACTGTACGGGAAAAAAAATTATCTCCAGCGCGCGAGACTGTGTATCGGAAATTTTAAAGATATGCTCTTTATATTTTGTGATATTGCTGTCGAATTGAATTTTATGGTTTAAGTGCGAAGAACATGATATTTAATAAACAAACGTAACACACAAAACGTTAAAAAAAAAAAAAAAAAAAACCTCCTTGGGCGTAATGTAAAATCTGAAAGCTTTCAGATTTTTTTAAAAATTTACTGATGTTTTATTTGCTTACTTTTTTGTTGCGATTTATGAAATTGTTTCCATTTCTTTGGATCATTATCTTGATGCTTGTCTACGAAAAGTATGCCATATTTAAAACTCACTAAGGTTTGAAAAAATTAAAATTAGACATTACTTATTTATTAAGTATTGTTATTATTATTTTAACTGCATTTTCTTCCGCTTGAGTTTTAGATAGCAAATAATAATTGTCTGCTTCATGCCGTAACAATTCCAAATCACATCAACTTCGTGTAATAGTGCTGCCATCTACTGATGACATTGGGAATCACTCTTCGAGGGAAATTTTATCTCTTCATCAGATCACAACGCAAAGCATAACTACGATGGACAACACAATGAAATGAATACCTTCCTATTCCTCCATATCAAATAAACGGCCTATGCTACGTAAACGTATTTGTTCACCACTTTCCTCACTCGGTCACACCCCCTTCCTTCGTCTGCCTCTCTGAGAGGAGGAAAAATAGAGCTAAAGTATTAACAAAAAGAAGTAAAAAGGTGACAATTCCTTCTCCTCCTAGGATTGACTTTTGGATGCCCATTGTATCCTCCAACAAAAGGCGTCCAGAAACAAGTCAAGTGAGTTTCTTGATTTAGTGTCTCGGTGGGACACCAGGCGCAAAAGCTAACGAGAAAATCATTCTTTTGTCAGCAGCCTTCTGTGAGGTCTTCGCAGTTGACATTCTTCGAGGGCCAGTGCCTCCCTTCAACTGCTGGCTCGTGGTAAAAGGAATCAGAGAGAGAACGCAATGGCGCGTGCAACAGGGGTGGAGCTATTCGTGAATGCCAAACTAGAGCTTCCCAAGATCTCGGATTGCAAAGGCCGCGAATATTCATGACCCTGAATTACTGAAATCTTGCGCACTGTGTTCAGGGGTACTTGCTTGAATTACGGAAAAAATCATTTTATGGGATTCAGTGACTAAGAAACCTCCCCCTCTCTCTCTTAGAGGAATTTGTTTTCTTTCTTATTGAAAAATTTATATATTATTTATCCTCGACTGCTACTGTTAGTTTCTCATGCTAATACTGATACGTTTCAGAACTCCACTTTTTTCAAGTTACAAGATGGGAAATTTAAAGATCCCACACTTTTATCATATACAAAACCGAATATATACTAAGAGTACCAAAGCCGCTTAATGCGTGAGAAAAGTTATGGAAATAAGAAAATAATTAGTACATTGCTTTCTGCTGTTTTCATTATTACACAACATAGAACGAGTAAAACAAGTCTTTAAAGTAAGTAAATAAAAAATATAGGGAACCTTCTCTAATCTACTACCCACTGTTGCAAATGGTTTTGATCTCTTGTGGTGGAGATGATTCCAAAGGCATGATATTAGGTACCTATATTTGTTTATATTTTCAGAAATACTTACAGAAGTGATCATATATGTGAGAGGTTGTCTTCACGTCTACGTTCATTGAGTATGAGACCCAATTTATTATAAAGTTTCTTCAGAAGTTCTTGAATTCTTTTTTTTTTTAAAGTATTACCAAAAAAAAAAACTTAATTAATGCATTTCCTGAAAAAAAAATCGAAAATTTCTTAAAGAAAAAAAATTAATTACTAGAATTGATTGAGAGCACTGAACCTATAGTAGCCAAAACGATCAGCAAAAATCAATAAGAGTTACAGAAATAACTATCAATAACTGCAAGTTTTGTATACAAGACGAAGCAATATAAGTCATGTCCCACATATATAAATGACTTCAACATCATATTATTGTAAATTAGGAGATTTTTTAGTACGGTTTACCAAGCCTAAATATATAAATTGTTTATTTACGTAAATTACGTTGTACGTTTAGTACGTTACAATTTAGTTATTTACGGCCCCACTAGCGACGGTGTTAAGATAGCTGAAAGCTGGGAAGTCCACGCGAATTCGATGCTATACAAAGGACTTGCCTGCATGCTCTGTTTTCATAGTTTTATCCATGTGTAACGCATTCACATTATACACGGAGTTCTTCACGAATAATCCTCCGCGAAGACATCTCTTTTCCTAGGCAGAGAGCTGTCGTGTACTTTGTCATATCCACTAAACACTAAACTTACGTTCTTTATCATAATATACAAGGGAATAAATAAATTTAAATAAAAGGAAGGTTTGACGCAAGCGTGGTAGTGCCCTTGATTCGAAGACACAAAAAAATTAATGCTTTACTATTCTTAACAGCTTTTTTTAAAGCATGCTTAATCATTCTCCTAAGAATATATTTCTCTTTCTAATGTAATGCCTCTGGGCATCTTACGTTTTAAAAGTCTAAATTATTTTTACTATTTTTCGTTGCGAAAAATTCTCTTCGGGATATTAGCAATTAATGAAAGTTGACAATTTGATACAGACAGAAATTCTCAGAGTTAACAGTCTGCCAAAGCTAAGTAAATAATTTAAATAAACTGTGTGCGTAAGAAGCAAATATTAAAGGTTAATCTTTGGAGAGAAATAGTTAAGAAAATAAACTAAATAAAAAATCTGCGTGATACTGTATTTATCCGAAAGATACCGAAGTCTCCATATAGATTAAAAAATTAATTTCCAATTAAAATTTTATACTACTATAAATTTCAACTGACTATTTTTGGCTCACATTTTAAATTAAAACGACTGCGGCTAAAGCAAAATTTATAAGTTCTATCTAGGTTTAAAAAGAAAATGTATAAAAACATTCCAGTATAAATAAAATCAATTCATTTTTTCCAAGCAACAACCAATTCGTAAATAATTTTTTAGTTGCCAAACCAGGAAACCGAAACTTTTGATACATCTGGTTAATACGTACACGTATGACGTCATGATTTAATGTAATATAACAACTTTTTGACAATAACAATGAAAGAATTAATGTGGCAATAACATATCGTATCAGTTATACTAACCTAAAACCAAAAAAGTTGCCAACAGCAGCTATTTATTTGAAATGCTAATATTAACGAAAAATTTTCGATATACAGTGACGTCACTCGCAATCGCGGGTTTTCTTCAACGTCCAGAATATGACTTTATTTAATAGTAGTACGTTTGATGTTTGCAATGCTATTTTTATTTCATATTTTGTAAAAGTTACAAATTTTTGATTAACAGACTCTACGATTTGAAAGCGATTAATGGCACCACTTTTCAAAATTAAGCATTTTTATCTCCAGCACACGCGACTGTTGCCACTCGAAAATATGAGTATAAAAATTCTCGTTTTCAGAGTTTTTAATTAATATTTCGGTTGATTAAAATCGTCAGAATATCAGAATGGTCGAAATGTCTTCCCACGAATTTTAGGAATCCGGTAGTACTCCTCCCAAAACTCAACTCCCCACCATTTCGATTGAGATTATGTTACAGACAAATCGACAGACGCGCATAGATTTTAATACCATAGATTATCACCATGTAAAATATCAAAACTTTTAATTTTAAATAGGAGCGCTCTGTCTTTAAAATCTTCAGGTAGGAATTCCGTCTGAAATTTATGATTGTACATTATTACTTTTTCCAGTTACTGCACACATACTGACGCATAATGAGAAAGACGATTATTATATGTCAAGGTTAGCCAAAACGTATGCTGCTGTTCTAGTGAAAATACTTACGGCGGCATATTTCCTTGTAATCCGTAAGTAAAAGACATAAAACGTTAAAGATCTGATTTAAACACTTTGCGAAGCGAATAGCCTCAGCGTATACTACTTCTCAGAAACTTGTAATAAAGAAGCCTTCAAGCAGAAAACTAAAGCAATAATAAACCAACGTGACTAGATTTGAAAATCTGTAGCTTCGTTCACTCAAACCGGATTGGAACTGTTGAAAGAATATGCAATGGGAAGTTGATTGCAGCACCCATAACAAGTTATCCTCAGTCTTTAATGCCAAGCACCTAAATAAAAAAGCAATCATCACTAGGAAACCGCTTCTGATAAGAAAGCTTCCACAGGGCGGAAAATTTCAATGATATTGATTACTTTTTTTCAAGAGAAATTAAACAAAGAACTGCTTCATATCTCAGGAGGTTTTTTTTTTCTTCACCTTGCTATTTAGAATTCCTGCTCCAAAGAACCCAGCTGAGGTGAGTGAAATTCCACACACAACACATAAAGGTATTCATTCTAGTGAGTTTTTAGCAAGTTATTCAACAGTAATGCATTCAACAGCTCCCAGCGAGAGCCATGGGGAACGGTGCACGGGACACGAGCAATTGGAAACTCAACTAATAGTTTAGGAGCTGAGCTCCATGTCGGAGATCATCAAGCAATCGAGAGCGGCAAATTAAGAGCTTGATTCAGTTCCATCCAATGTACCTATGATACAAGAACCCACGCCGAGTTGCCACACATTCCAATCTCTGGTGGTTAAACAGGTGTCGAATCTCTTAAATAAAAGCCGTCAGTGCTGTTGGAACTGGTGGAGGTCTAATTCATAGAGAGCACGTGCAGGAATCGTGCCCCACAGGGGGGCGTGGGAATGATGGAGCATTCTATTACCTGTAAGGATGGACAAATTTACGAGAAATAATCAGAAGATACCCTACTGTTTTAGTTCGACCACTTTCATGCCTCAAACAGGATCGGAAGGTGGTTGCCTTTCTCGTTTATTTATTTATTTATTTTTTCATTCTAGATGCAGCTGTAGATGCGAAATATTTTGTTATTACAGTGTAAGATTGGAACTCGCAGGAGAGAACCCCTCTGTCTTTCAGCTATAAGAACGTGGTCTTCCAAAGCCGTAAACCTCCCAGCAGGACGGACGAATAGAACTTGTAGGTCTATATGAGGGCGGTTGAAATGAAATAGTGAGAGATATGGACATCGTTTCCTCTCCTTTTCTCTGCCTGGAATATTTATATGGCTCGGAGTATCATAAATTTCAACTGTGACCTATAAAAGGTTTCTTAATATTTAAGTCCTTTTTCTTGAAATTTTATTTAAGGCTTAGATGCTGACAAAGAAGGCGAGCGGCTCTCCTACAACGCAAAATAAAACAAGAAAACTTAATAAAGCGAAATACAGAAAACATATCCTTAATCTATCTTCACGAGAATGAGGAAATACTGTGAACTCCCGAGGTGACAACTCCCTAAAACGACCACCTCTTAAACTGACATTGGTTTTTAAAAACATAAATAAACACCTTCACTTAACATCACCTCTCTAAGTCGACCTAAGTAAACCGCCGTAAGTCATTTTAAACCGTAGACGGTCATTTTAAAGAGGGTTGATTGTTTATCAGTTCATATATGAAAATATATGAATATGGAAATAAATAGTTATACAAGTTGTAGGAATTTATATTTATTTTCACTAACCAGTTAAGTTTATGCTTTCTTTCCTATAAGCCTTCATTTTCCTAATTGTCAATGCCAGAATACTTTAAATTTGGTAGCGCGCATGAAGGAATGC
>KK115971.1:3413149-3455800 GCA_000611955.2 Stegodyphus mimosarum
AGGAGGAGCCGGAGCGTGAGCTTCTGTTTTTGCATTTATTGCTGGTTAAAGTGGCGTAACTGCTTTCACTTTGCTGCCACGAGACTTCGACGTGGTTTTAGGTAACAGGATTATCTAAGCCCTGGGGAGAAGTCTACTGTTGTGTTAATATCTTTGAATTTTAAGTTTAATTCTTGTTAGTTGAATATCGCCCGAGCGAGGCGTAGTCTGTTAGCGTCAGGTCGAGGCATTCTGAATTCTAAAGAGTTAAATAAAGGGTTCTTTTAACCCTCTCCGGTCTCGCTCCTGCATCTACTTCAGCTATCATTCTGAAACTTAAGTAACTAGACATTATAAAGTAATAAATAGAAAACTTAAGTAGAAGCAATGCAAATTTAACTAGTTAGGAATTTAGTAATTAAAATGTACATTCTAATAAATGTAACGAAATACTTACATGTTTGTTATTCGATCACACAGTCTCTTTTCTTTATTTTTTCTCTCCCCCTTATGTAACGTAACATGAATATAAGCATGATATCCTTAGAAATATCTTCACGAAAGCATCCCTCCTTTAGGCATATAGGCCTAGCGTGTTCTATTACCTTCAAAGAAATACACGAAAAGAAAAATTATTCAAAATTTATGCTATCAATGAGTGGCAGGAGTTAATAACCTATTACTATAAGGTGATTTTGATTATATTTGCAATCATCAAAATTGTAAATTAATGCCAATATATCAATGTGTTAAAATAGCATGCAGATATAAAATATGCTGGATTAGAACATAAGCCATACAGTATCTTGGGCTGCAGTCCTGCTTAATACGGATGTTGAAAAAAAAACTGAATACATAAAACTACTTCAAACATCATTAATTTTTATCAATAAATGTGAAATCCATCAACAGTTCTATCCATGTTAATTGTTTATTTTACTGGTTTCATATTTGCTTCGGAATGCATAAATTCAAAGCATGCTGAAATCATATGTTGCGGTGTTTCTGTAGATGGAAATAGAGAATATTCAAGGATTGCGTTTTGATCAATGGCCAGAGTTGTTAAGAACTATTTAATTTTTTCTCAACCTGTCAAAGTTGTGAATTGTATGAATGTAGCAAGGTTTAGAAGGTATAGTACGGTTAATAATAATAATTTATCATTATCATTATTATTAGCACAAAGGAGCGGTACCTCAGAAGGACTAATTAGTCTCAAAACGGGATTTTGCGTTTAAACATTGTAAAAGACTGAATCACTTTTCAAACTGTTGCCAGCAAATATCATTGCTCTATATTATTTCAAAAGATATTAAATAAAGGAGAATGTACATGAATGCAGGTATGTTTATCACATTGTGAAAAAAGACTGTATTTAGAGCCATCAAGTTTTGAATAACGTAATCCTCCACCCGAACATGGGCATCTGGAAGCCCGAATTTTGAATTTGTTTTATTATCTATTTCACTATTTTTAAAAATTTAGTGAATTTTCCATTAGCAAACTCAACAACATCAAAGCAAGCGATGGCAACACTGTCAACATTTAAAAAAAAAAAGAAAAGAAAAAAAAGAACTATAGGGCGGCAGATTGTCTATCGAAAATTCTAAAGATATGCTATTATGCTGTTTTTAAATATTTTGTGATATCGCTGTTGAACTGAATATGTGGTTTAAGTGCGAAGAACATGATATTTAATGTATAAAGATAACACATAAAACGTTAAAAAACGCGCCTTTGAGCGTACTATAAAATCTGAAAGCTTTCAGATTTTTTTTATTTTTTTTTAGTCCAAAGAAACAACTATAATTAATAGCCCTGAAGGACTATTAATTTCGTTTTGGCATTAAGCGTTGAAAACTATAGAATCAATTTTCAAATTGTTGCCACCAAATATTAGAGCCCTGTATTAAAGAAATTAAATAATGAAGAATCTGTATTATGGATAGTTGTTTATCGCATTGTGATAAAACAACGGTATCTAGAGCCATCAAAATTTGAATAACGTAATCTTCCAAAGAATATGTGCATGTGGAAGCCCTAATTTGAATTTGAAATTTGTTTTATTATCGATTTCATATTTTGTAACACTTAACGAATTTTTAATTTTTGATTTCGATAATTCAGATATTTTTTAAATTTTATCTTTTATTATTTTATTTATTAACCCAAAATAGCAGTTTGCCCAGAAGGGCTATTAATTGCGGTTTGGCATTTTGCGTTGCTTCACTATAAACGGCGAATCACTTTTTAAATTGTTACCACCAAATATTAGAGTCCTGTATTACATTTAAAGAAATTAAATAATGAAAAATCTGCATAAATGTATGTATGTTTCTCGCATTATGATAAAAAAAGGAGCCATCAAATTTTGAATAGCATATGTCTCCACCCGAATATGGGCATCTGGAAGCCCAAATTTGGAATTTGGAATCTGTTTTATTATCTATTTCATATTTTGTAAAGCATTTATGAGTTTTTGATTACGAAATTCAGAGCGAGCAATGGCAACACTGTACGAAAAAAAAAATCTGCAGCGCGCGAGGCTGTGTACCGGAAATTTTAAAGATATGCTCTTTTAAATATTTTGCGATATTGCTGTTGAATTGAATTTTATGGTTTCATTGCAAAGAACATGACGGTTAATAAAGGTAACACACAAAACGTTAAAAAAAACGCCTCTTCGGGGGTAATATAAAATCTGAAAACTTTCAGACTTTTTTCAATGTTTATTTATTTATTTGTTTTTGTATGTATGTATGCAAGTTTTGATAGAGATCGTGAAAAAACTCTTTTAGACGTTTCCAAAGGTTTTTTTACAATCATCGAATCACTGAAAGTTACCAAACCTTGAGAACATTAGAATTTTCTCTACGAGGAAGGTTAGAATCTACAAAAAAGGCCGAAAACTACTAGTCTAGGATGGTGAAGGCGGACAATGGTATTGCTCTGCAGTGTTGACATGTGTGTTGTGTGACAAGTTATCAGCAGCTTTTGATAATACTATTGCCGCGAATAGTAAGAATGTTTGCTTGCTGTTTTCCAGATATTATCATGTAGTTGCTTCTTAGAGAACTTAAGGTAGAGACATGCAGAAAGATGACGCTGTGACCAGAGTAGCAGGTATGAAGGGTGAACATCGCTGAGGCGTCTGATTGGATGAGGTAAATCCAGAAAGTTCAGAATTGAATAGCGAATGCAGGAAAAATAGCTCAAAGTCAGGATGTCTGGTCACTTGGGAGATGACCCACCCAAGTGCAGACTCAGAGTATATGGGCTTGATATGGGTCAAAGTTCAACACCAAGTTCATACAATATTATATACAATAGTATTTACAGTACATTATTAAGTCTAGGTTGGGAAATTCTGACAGTTGCTCAGAATATGAGCAGTACAGGGACGATGGTGTTTATCATCATCAAGAATTTCGTAATGAAATAAATTAAACTGTTACATATGGTCACATTCAGTAGCTCCTTTGAAAAATTTGTCATTAGTCTTTCTGATAAAAGTATCAAGAGGATCAATTTTTAAATCATCGTGTAGCTCTTTATTATGTACAAAGTAGTGAGCATTGGTGATAATGCGGAGAAATCTACTTTGCAGATCTGGAGTTTGTTTAAGTCTGTATTAGTCACAGCAGCCTAAGCAGGCGAAGCATAGGTCATTATTGGCCTTACTGTAGATTAGTAAATTAGTCTCTTTTTCTTAAAGTCCAATTTAGAGTAATGTCTTATGACTGGAAATAAGCTCTTCATCATATACAAGGCTTTATTCCTCACATGGTTAACAAGGCGAGTCCAAGTAAATCTGCTGTTAAGAATTACACCTACGTATTTGGCTTGGTTCACTACTGGGACTGGTTCATCGAGGAGGAACAAATGCTTCTTTAATCTGGCGTTTCTTTTCCTTCGTCTAATAATAAGTAGTTGCTTTTTTTGCGCGTTAATTTTCACTTTCCTATTCCTGCACCATTCCTCAATAAGTAGGACTTGATCTCGCAGTTTCTTTATTGCGTGATTAATGTTCGCAGGGCAGTATCATCTGCGTAACATGCTAGAATAGAGTTATTGTGATGGGGAATACATGGAAAGTCTGCCGCCTAAAATAAGTGGAGGACTGGTCCTAAAACCGAGCCATGTGTTATACCACTTCTTATAGGTCTTTTCATAGATACTATATTGCTTTGACTACTGTAAATGACTCATTTTTATAGTACCCAAACACGATTTTGCATTCACCTTTCATTCGGATCTATTGCCATTCGGCAAAATGTAAGATATTTATCTTTCAAAGTCAATCTGTTATTAATAAACAAACTGAACTATTAAAAAAAGCAATAGATGTAGTCCTTAAGAATATTATTATTTTTTTTTACCTTTTGATAGGATTTATTTAAATAAAAATGCATTTAATTCGTGATATATCTAATTAAAAATATAAGATATTTTTATTGAATTACGTTATATAGAAGATATCTAACTAGATAACTATATTAGTCCAAATATTTATTTATCTAACATCTTGCAAAATGTTTCCCATTCCACCTAGGCCATCTTTGTTTATAATCTCTACTGGTTAAATCATATCAAACTTTAAAAGATCCCTTTTGGACGACCATTAAAATTTGAATCCTTTCAAGTGTTTTACTTCATTGTAAGAAGCAAAGGAATAACTGAAATCGAGGAAAATTTCGGGTATCATATTTCAACGAAAATATCCATTTTGACCGTTCTTGAATCCATTTTCTTTTTGTCGTGACGTCCGGACGTATGCATAGAATAAGGGATTCTCTTTTCAAAACGAATTGCAGAATGGATTTGAAATGGATTGAAATGAGATTCTATCGTACGTCTTGTACCTACCTATTTATGTATGTATGAATGTATCTCGCTTAACTCAAAAACGATTAATGTAGAACGTTGAAATTTTGTATATGTGACTGCTATAGCACCTAGTTGTGCACTCCCCTTTTCCTTAAAATTTTCGAAACCGAATGTGTGTATATATATATATATATACACACATTCGGTTTCGAAAATTTAAAAAAGTCCTTACCCGTCCTTTACTTTTGCAATCGTTGGTCATACACTTTCAGTTACGGAAGTGTTTTAAAAAACGAAAATATTTATGCTTTGACAACGTCAAATTAAAAAAAAAATCATTTTCGACAACTAGAGAAATTTAACTTAAGGTCCATTAGCGACCGAGGGGTTGCTGAACACTGGTAGTTCGGTCCGAGGTTTGAATACCGAGAACGGGCTGGCTGCATGAGCGTTTTCGTGGTTTTCCTCATGTGTATCGGGTATAGGAACCAGTTTCCCTTAGAAAGACCTCTACGACGGCATCCCCTCCCTTAGGCAGATAGCCCTCAAGGCTTTGCCGTAATCACATAACACCAAACGAAATCTAGCTTTTAATGCGGTCTTCTGGGATTTTGTACTTATATAAGAACGTTTTATACTCGCTTCGATTCCCGTACGATACAAATTGACCAGAATATTGGCTTTCAGAATTTGCAGTTTTTGATGTCATTTTTATCTTGCCTTGACATATCGATTAATTAATTTAATTAATTTGAGGAAGTGAGTTTAAGTTATGTGCAGCAAAAAATATATAAAATTTAATACGTCATACAAGGAAGTCAAGTCTTGTCCAAATCAGATTCTTTTCTTGATATTTTGCAACTTATTTTCATACTTTTATTAGATTCCTTCCACACTTCCACACACATAGAGAAAAACACATATGTGAATATATATATATATATGAAAAGATTATATAATAACTATATAAACCCGTGAAACTCTTATACTTTGTACCCTGAGACTGAAAGAAGAGGTTGCCGTGCAAATATGTTTTTAGCATGAATATATGCGTTTTACTCGCATATAAGTACTAGCCTATCTTTTTAATCTTCTTTTTAACAATGTATTTTATTAAGAAAAACTACACATACGTTTTCGTTGCGAAAAGTTCATTAAATAATGACCTATGGCAACTAACTACACATACGTTTTCGTTGCGAAAAGTTCATTAAATAATGACCTATGGCAACTAACTACACATACGTTTTCGTTGCGAAAAGTTCATTAAATAATGACCTATGGCAACTAACTAAACTTTAAAGTTTTATTAATTGCTACTATGTTTAATTGCAGTGCCTATGAACTGTTTTTTTTTCAATGTTTAAATTTCCTATTTGACTTTTCAGTTAAAAAACTTAATTCAAAAATCCAGAAAAGTATGGATAGAAATATTTCTTATTTCTTCTCCAGCACAAAGATCATTACACGCTGCAACAACAAGTATTGATTCGCAATTTTTAAAGCGTTGGCAACGCAGGTCTGTCTTCGATGTTGTCACCACGCACTGTTTTAAAGATATTTTATTTTTTACCACGATGCTTTGTAAAACAATGTTTTAAATCTGGGAAGCTTTGTTTTCTACCAAGACATTTTAGTGCGATGATTCCACCTCGTTTTCTTTTCAAACATCGCTGATTTCTGCAATGCGATGTCTTTTCCTTTCGTCGTTTCTTCTGCGAGGTTTTTGCCGCGATATCATAGATCGATAATCGAAAAGTAATGTTTAATGTTTTTCAGCTCGTAACAAAGATGTAAAAATTTCTTCACTAATGACACGTGTTTCTTTTGAGTAGTTCTAAAATGATGGGGGAGGAGAGAGTACGAAAAACAAGAGATATTTAAAAAGAACTCTCTCAGAAAAAAATACGAAATCTTTCAGAAAAAATGAGACGGGTGCATTGAATGAGATATATGCGTTAAATCAGAAATTTAAAACACAGCAAGGAAAAAAATGAGATTTTTTTCTCAGACCATAAATAATCATCACTATTGAACATCACATCTCTAAGAAATTTTCTTTACAGAAAACCAAAATTATCTGGAACAGTAGATGTAGCGTTTCGTGTACTGCATCATTTTTTTAATATCACTGTGAAGATAAATTTTTGGCATCTAATTATCCGTCAGAACGACATGATTTAATATCGCGAAGTCTTCATAAGACGACAAATCATTGTGGAGATCCTCGCTTTAGAAAACGTGATTATCGATTACATTTAATATTTAATATCCTTCTTTATGTACTCAAAAATTTAAAAATATTGGTCACATTCGGAAGTACCACGTACAGGAGTTTCAATCCCTTTAAACATTGAATTTTTTAATTTTAATTAAGTTTTAACATTTCTTATATACTGAAATAATTTTCAATACTAATGCCCGCAATAATTTACTCTTTGTTTCGTTAAAAATATCATGAATATTGATATATAATTCTGAACTTTTTCTTAGTATTATTTGCGAAAACATTCAATAACTAGAATTTTTTTTAACTCTTTCCTTCAGTCCCGGCTTATCGAAGCTCCATTGCATATTAGGCTAATGTCTTTAGAATGTTAATTTTAACTATTTATAAATAAAAATTTAGAACCATACTCATTTAACTAATGTACTAATATCTAATGTACTAATGCAATCTAATACTAATGCATTTATCTAATGTACTAATGCATTTATCTAATGTACTAATGCAATCTAATACTAATGCTAATATAATCTAATTTATCTACTGTAATACTTATCGTGTAATATAGTTTTAAGATTTTAGACATCTCTATTTCCTTGCAATATACTCCATCAGTTGTTGTTCAGTTTTTGGAAAATTTATAGATTTATCAGAGTTGAGATTTAAATAAGGTACGCTTCTTACAGAAGGCACAAAGCATTTCCCCTCAGGTGGATTGATTTCCTGACTGAAATCGCCAAAACCTATCGTGAAATTTATTCAGCATTCATCTGTTAATAATTTTGTACTTTCAATTAAATACTGTTTCAAACTCCGTACACGAGAGTTTTTCTCTTTCAACAACACTGGAATATTCTTGTTCCTTAATTTAAAGATAAGCACAATACTTTTCTTCAGTACTAAACCATAATTTAAACAAGATATATTCTATTCATTACCATGCTGACATCACTAAATTAAAACATTATGAAGAAGTACTATGTTTTGAATATTTTGAAAATATTTTATTTTGTTTCATAGTTGAGCAATTTACTGTTATAATTTGAAAAATGTGTAAAAATATTACGTTGTGGAGCAACCCGCTGTATTAGTAGTTTCAATAATTAATCGTGAAATGCGATATCATTATTATTAGAAAATTCAAAATAATACCGTTTAATATCAGAAATACACTAAGAAAAATTTCGTATTAATTTTAACGAACAAGTCTAAAATATGTTCCTCGTTATTAACGACACTGCTGTGTTAATAACACACCAATTCCTGTGACTATATAATTCTGCTATAGCGATGAATAGCAAATTCACAGTACAGCATAATTTCAATACTTAGTAAATAACACACGGTTTAATGTCAGAAATACATTAAGAAAAATTTCATATTAATTTTAGCGATAAAGTCTAAAATATTTTTCTTGTTATTAACGACACTGCTATGTTAATACCACACCTATTTCTCTGACTAGAATATATAAATCTGCTATAGCAATGAAATTAAATAATGAAGTCATAGTATGCTTTCCCAAATATCTGAAGTACAGCAAATTTCAGCACTTAGTAATAATACAAATACTACAACACCTCGGAGATTATGTTGTGACATCTAATTTTCTTAGCTATCATGCAATGTGGTGTTAAACCGTCGCGAATTCTCGTACAGGCGTGAAGATGACACGATAGGGAAGGGGTGTAAAAAGACCTTTTTATTTATGGCAACTCTAACAGAAAAGCACGGATTTTGTGCTTACAGTAGCATCGGCTACTTATGGTGAGAACTTAAAGGTAACTGAATAACAAAATTCAAAAGATAAGAAATATTTCTAGATTACACAATTAAATTTAATCTAACAGGCTGACTCAGAAAACCTACACTGGCGATATACTAAATAAACGGCCAGAATGCGTAACCGTTACTAAGATTAACAGCTGGAAGACAAAATAGCAATGAGCTCTGTCTTAATTTTCTCTACCGTTTAAATACTCTAGTTCACCTGCTTAATGTGCATTCTGGCCAGGAAATGCGAGGGGAAAATAAGAAAATTCAGAAAAGATACCAAAATTAAAATAACTGGTTAATGAACCAAGGGAAACCCTACAATGCTACACAAATTTTGTTTTGAAAAAAAAAAAATAAAAGCTGATCGACTTAGAGAAGTATGCTGAGTGGTATAAATACCCATGTTAATTTGTGTGCTAAGAAACATTAGGCACTTTCACAGAGAAGCTGCCGCTATGAGAGAATTTTATTTGCATGAAAGATCCAAGCGTAACATTTCCAAACGAAACGCTATATTTCAACACCGTCAGCAATCTTCATCTGTCCCGAGCATCATTTATATGATTATTTTAACGACCCTCACGTTTATAATAAATTACCAGCTACAGTAAAAAGCATTTAATGCTCTATGTTTCGCTTCTTATCTATGCTTTTCTTTATCAAGTCTCAACTTAACTGAATTTTATTATTTTCATCTCATCATGAAGAAGAAGCACTGGACAGATCATCACGGATGACCTCCAGCTGCCGAAGATGTTGAGGAGGTTGTGCGGTGAATGAACAATGACTTTCGTTCTTGTGTTAACAATGATCGATCAAAAGTCGCGAGCTTTTAATAATAACAAAAACATAATAATAAATGGAGAGAGGAGAAAAATTGACCTGGACATCCCTACCATTAGAAATCAGGATCTAATGATGGAAAAATGTTTCTTCCTTTTCGTTTACTATTTCTTTTTTTTTTAAATTTGTTTTGACCGTAGATTGTTTTGAGGTTCCTAGGGTAGGTATAAATAGTAAAGATAAAACAAACTCAATTTCGTAATAATTTCTGCTTTAGAAAGAATTCAGAAATGTCGAACTGTATATTTCTTAGCGATTCAGACTTGTTAATGTCTTAAGAATCAAAATTTACTATCAAGAATAAAAATGTGCAACTATTTGGTATTTTAAAATCAGAGAGTATTTAACTCTAAAGATTCTAAGCCTTTTATCTTTTATATTCCAAAGCGTTTTAGAATGTTAGAACATTATTCCACTATACATTTATTCCAGAATTTTTACGCTATAAGGCAAATTATACTGAATATCTCATTTCGCTTGATTCTGAAACAGACCAGAATTTTTTTAAACAAAAAAAAGACATCGTTATTAAACATCAAACCACTCCTACGAAAGACCACAGACACCTGCTATTATGATAGGTCGTCTTAATGAGATGTCACAGTATATTCTTATTGAAGTTATAAGGTATTTTTCCCACCTTCTTCGCATGCCTTCGTGGTATAGTTGTCAGCACGCTGGGCGCGTATTCCAGAGATTCGTGGTTCGAGTCCAGGCGAAGGCGCTGCTCATTTCTCCCGTCTCCTACTTCGAAATAATCTAATGCCTCTACATTGGCGCCCGAACTAAAAAGATGGTGGATGATGATTCTCTCACGTCTCGTTCTTCGAAATAACCTAATGCCTCTACGAAGTGTCCACGTTTTCCGCATCATAATGCACGGTATTGCTGGGACTGATCAGTAATCTAAAGATTAAAATCATTGATTACAATTAACTTCTTCCCAGCTTCGATTCTTGTGATAGAACGAGTTAGTTTCATAAGTCAAAGCAGCGTTTAAAGTGAGATGTATTGAATAATATTTTGTATTTCCATAACGCATGTATGCAGGTACAAAAGTTAAAAATGTAATAAACTTGAATATGCTGAGACTTGAAATTACCGAATGTCAAGAAATGAAATAATAATAATTTAAAAAAAACTAGCATTTAGGATTATTTTTCAGACTAGGTGAGAAATAGATAAGAAATATAATGTGATTCAAATTTTTCTATTTTATAAAGCATTACAGGAATCGAAAATAAATATTAGGTTAGCATAGTAGGTAGAAAATGCTTCCTGTCGGGAGCCGGTTTGAGAATATCAGTAGGATCTTAAATTTAATTCGAAATTTATGGCAAAAGGGGCATGTGATAGATGAATTTAAGCTCGAATGTTCAGAAAAAGCACAATGTTGCAGTTAGGGTTTTGAAGTCTTTAAATGACAAATGGCGTTCATATAAATGGACTTTCACTTTTTTACGCCAGGTGATCGAGCTACACTGGTGAAATAAATTAAGAGAATTTTCATATTTGATCTACGATCTCCAGAACTACTTGACAGATTCTAATAAAATTTGGTGTGAACATAGGTTGATACAATACAAACAAAATAAACATTCAACAGTTATAGCAGACACACATGTTCGTGTGTAACACTCATGGCAGTCTGAAGGACTGAAACAGCGGTTGCAGAAGACACAAAAGAAATGGGTTAATAGCGAGTATCCTCCGCTCTTACAGCCATACAGGCCTCGTAGCGTAATATCATACTGGAAATAAGGCAGTTTATCAGTGACTGTGTCAATTGGTCCGACTCATTCAGCAACGCAGTTTTCAGTTTCTAGATGGTTCTCGGAGGGGGTTTGCGAGTTACATTTGCCCTCTCCAGAGCGTCTCAGACATGCTGTATAGGGTTGAGGTCTGGAGACCTGGCTGGCCAATCCATCCGGCGAATATCTTCACTCTCGAGAAATTCGTCGACCAGAAGAGTTCTATGTGGCCTCGCGTTATCGTCCTGTAAGACGAACTCGGGGCCCACTGCCCCCCGAAAAAGCCGAACATAGAGGTCCGAGACCTCATCCCTATACCTCACACCAGTTGCAGAGCCTCTGTCAAAGGCACGGAAAGGTGTGCGGCCATCCAACATGATGCCTGCCCAGACCATTACACCGCCACCACCATAATTGTTGATTTTGCGGACATTGGAGGGTAGATAGCGGGTCCCTGGCTCTCTTCATGTGAAAGTACGATGAGAATCGGTATTTACACTAAAACGGGACTCGTCGGTGAAGAGAACGGTCGCCCATTGCTCCGTACTCCAGTCAGTATGCTGCCTGCACCATGCTAATCGGACTGTCTTGTCCGTAGACGTGAGCGGGATGCAAACAGCCGGTCTTCTGGCAAACATCCTTCTTTCATTCAATCTTTTGAAAAACAGTCATCTTTGTTACACGGGCTCCTGCGGCTGCATACAGGTCCCGAGAGAACTGAGAAGCTGTAGCCTCTCTGTTACGCCTCGCTAAAATGGACAAATAGCATGCTTCTCTGGCCGTTGTGGCTCTTGGACGACCTTGCCCACTTTCTCTCGATGAATCCAGTATCCTGGAACTGTTTCCATAGGTTACACACGGCGCTGGGTGTTAAAATAAATACTCTGCATATCTGAACTTGCGATTGGCCTGCCTCTAGCCTTCCCAACAATTCGCCTCCTCATTCCATCATCTAAACGTTGGTGGTTACTTTTTTTACTGTTCTGATGTGAATTTAACTGATTGTTGCAAGATAACACCAAGAAATTCGCCAAGGTGTGCTAGCGAACCCAATTCGTCTTACCCTCCACACGCTTATAAAGCCAGTTTTCTACTGGCTCCGCTTACACGCACGTGTACGCTCACGTATTTGACGTACAAGATTCGCATTTTTATCTAGAAGCAGTGCTTTTTCCTTCAGTTCAGTTCTTTTCATGCAATTTGATAAAATATGCAAATTCTCTTAATTTATTTCACCAATGTAGGTACTGACAGTCTAAGTTGGTTTGGTTTGGTTTATTTAACTATGCAAAGTATTCGAGAGCCTGAATAAGGGGAGGTATGCCTTCGTTACGACAACCACGAAAACGCCCATGCAGCCAGCCCATTCCCCAGGATTCGAACCCCGTATCAAAGTACCAGTATTTAGTGACTTTATCGCTGGGCGGTTGGTGGGCCTGATAGTCTAGGAAAGGAACAAAAAAGATCTAATGAATGATACAAAAGATGCTCCATTATTGCTTATGAGTTTAAGAACATTCAAAATGGATAACATTACTCATAATGCTGCATTCTAGTTATTAAAAAGGTCCAGTGAAACGGTGTATATGACGGAATGACCATTACAAAACTTCAACGACGAATCAACAGTCACAGCAGGTTTTTTTCTTGGGGGAGTGTGAGCGAAGGTACTAAAAGATCCTCAATACACAGAGTGCAGGTAATACTGGAAGTTTTTACACCCCTAATAATACCAATATTAGTTCGTTTATGAATAGGATTGGATTATTTGATTAAGGGTACTAGGCTTATGTGCCTAAGAGAAAACATGCCTTTGTGGGAACATTGACTCGCATTCACGTTACAGGGTTAAAAAACGAAAACGTGTGGCAGTAGCCATGTAGCAGCTTATTCAGTTTAATTCAGTTTCTGGACAGCTGTTACAATTTGGGATCATCTGGATTGAAGAAACAACATGCAATTAAAAATTTAATTAGGTCAATTTCATAGATAGGTATAAAAAGGTAACTGTATTGCATACTCCATCTTTAATGATCATCCTCCCTATAGCTTTCTGCCCATCAGCCAAACACAGCATTAAATTTCGATTCGTGCGTTAAATTAACATTAAATTTCGATTTTAGGAAGTAGATGAATGCTTCTACATATAACAATTCGTTATATACAAAATTCTTATATTAACCAAACGTAGCATTTTTCAACAATGATTGAGCGGCCGGTCAGCGGCAGTTTTAGTAAGCCCGTCCTTGAATTTGAACCATTACAATTTTCATGGATAACCCCCTGTTACGCCACTGGCAGGGCTCTTCACCAGCGTCTGAGGGTACGGTGAACGTACCACAGTAGCAATGGAATCTCCTAACTGCAATATATAGGCTAAGGCTAAAATTGTAGCTCGTGGAAAATCCCCAGCGGGACAGATTGGAAAGTTTCTAGCCCCTTTTTCTTACCGCTAATCTCTCCAAACGATTTTTGGCTTGATATTATCTCGGCAGTACTTTGAATACTCCCATGCCTCAGTGACACTTTAGAATTGTAAATATCCTTGTCCTCTCCAGGATTTGAACCCAGCCCAAACAGCCAGCTCTCCGACTACCATGCCAATAGGCAGCACCGAATGTATATCTTGAATTGTTTTCAATAGAAGCTGTCTTGTCTATGACTCAGCAACCCATATTCTGTATAATTCCAAGTCCTGGTCAAAAACCATATCGAAAGACACGCTGTCACTTGAATTTGACTTGCTTTTTTAATAAGTCTGAATGTTTAAGGCCATGAAGCCCTCGCAATTTTACCTTAGATTCCAAATACTGTAGTAGAATGAGCTGGCTTCAAAAATAATGCATATGTGAAGCACAAATATAAGTTTCTTTTATTTAAGTTATTCAAGAAAACATCCTTCCTTTGGCAGGTAGCTCTACAAAGAATTTTATCACCACAGTCTAAATATTTGATGATTCGAACTTTACAAACCAAAACATTCACAATAGCTTTATCTTACATGCATTATTTGTGTTGCGAATGTAAATTGCCCAATAATTAATGCATTTAAAAATATAAAATCGTTAACGGATTTGAAGTTTCAAACGGAAAATATAAATTTTTTACTAGCCTTCGAATGCTTTACATTGCTTAATTAATTAAAGCGTTCTTTCCCTCAAGTTTAAAGACGTTATCTTGACTTTTAAATGACGTCACGTTCAATAACGTCTCTAGAAGTGGGAGAAACGAAGGTACAAAGGGAGTAGTTGCTTTGAAGCAAACTGAGTCAGCGACGTCACAAGTTCAAAGATTTCTGGTTGGAAAAATCAAACCTTGCAGTACAGTATCCTTAATGAATGTTGATAGCTGAAAAGCGATAATGAGCAACGGTCTATGTAATATTACATACGGAAAGAATGATTTAATTCAAAGGACTGAGAGGAACAGTGTACTTCTAAGTGCAGGAAGTATGTGGAGCCGAATGATTAACATTTAGCTTTCTTTATTATTCTTTAATTTTTATTAGATTGAACTAAATAGTTATAGTAAAGCACGCAAAGATCTAGATTCAGATGTTTATATCCGATTAGAACAATGGACTTTCTCTCCAATACGTTAAAAAAAACTGAATGATGAATAAGGAAAAAAAAATGCCATACCTAACCAAAAAGCGAAAAATAAATCTGATTTAAAATATCACATTATTATTTAATTTCAATTATGATTATACGCAGTTATTAAATTTCTTACTTGTTATTTTCTAGTCTCTCCAAGTGTATTTGGCATTTGTCCAGATATTGGTGGAATGCAGCTTCTTTGAATGGTTAAGTATTTCAGCAATGGTTCTTTTATATTCCTATGCTCTATTTTTCCCAACTTTTTCTTCGAATCCAAATTTTTTTCATGAGCTAAAATTATACAGTTGTTTCATATGGTATTAGCTTTAAATCTGAATACACTGTATGTCTGGCGGATATCGATTTGGTTGCATCCGTTGTATAATTTTTGAATAATGTTCACTTTATCTTCAGTGCAAAAGCTTTACATTAAAAGCTCAGTATGCTGATAAATTTTTGACTTAGAAACCGAGTGCAAAGAGTTTGGTCAAAAAATATGTGACAGTTTTGTTCTTCAAGAAAATAGTATGAAAAGAAAGATAATTTCGTCACCTACGTGTCTTCTCCAATGTTCGGAAAGAATACAATCGTTTGCTCCAAGATATGTATGGTTGCAACACACCGATTCAATAACTTTTATAAAAAAGATCTTATATCTTGCAAAATAACTAAAACATGCAAAATCCCTATACGGAGAATATGGCTTGGAGAACATTTATATTCAAACAAAACAAACCAATAAGAATTAAAACTTTCATTTTCCAAGGAAAGAATAAACCAAAAGGAAACTACACAAATGAAACCAGACGGTTCTTTCATTATATCCGGGATTTCGTTATAAGCCAGATCAATTACAGAGGATTCGACTGTATCAGTTTTAAATCCTGCGATTTTGTAATCATTCCAGTTTTATACTTTCAGCCGAAAGTGATTGCATAGCGATAAATATTCTTTTACATTTCTCAGTTTCATCATAAATCAATATGTAGCACACATCTGATTGTCAAATAACTTTTGAACTCTGTTCGATCCTATCTGTTATTAGCTATTATTCCCCAATGGTGTACAAATTCCAAAATGAAATGCGATTTCAATATTAATATACTAGCAACAGATGCATTAAGATTAAAAATACAAATACCATTTAAAACTAATTTAACTAAAATCTAGAGCACAGAAAAAGTAAGTATAATGTTCGAAAGGGAATGAAATTCTATCTATCGTTTCTTACTCAAACTGTAGGGAGTTGTTGCAAAGGTAGGAAGCTTGAAAAGAAACCTGCAATTCGGTTGTCTTGTACGATTTAACATTAGGATCTAAGGTATTTTCTCCTTCCTTTCTGCATGACTTCGTTATGTAACGGTAGCATACAGTGGCACGTATTCGAGAGGTCCAGGTTCGAATCCCGGCGATTGCACTGCACATTTCTGCAGTTTTCTGAAATCTAAAAAATTCTACAGTAGCGCCCGAACTAAAAAGGTGGTGGATGATGATTCTTCACCACCGGGACCCAGTTGCCAAATCGCTCTTTAAAAGGGGATTTTCTCCCTCATTTCTGCATGCCATCGTTGTGTCACAGTAGCACACTCGGCGCGTATTCGAGAGGTCCAGATTCGAGCCCCGATGTGGACATTTCACATCTCCCATATATACAAATTCTACAAGGAATATTTGCTTTCTTTTTACTAACTAACTTTTTACATAACTAACTATGTTGCTGTTAGCAGGCTTAGGTTATAATCAGGTTTTTATCATTTTTTTACTTCCTTCGCATCGTTATTTTGCCAATTGTACAAATTTACTTCTTCTTCGAAGTTTTATATCAGTTTTATTGTTTTCTTGTCGACTGACATCAATTTTGTTGCAATATAATTTTAAGTCCTTTTTTAATATGAAATTAAAAATTTTAGACGTTGTGCTAAGCAGAATAATATTGCTTTAACTATTATTTACCCTTATTTGTTTTATTTTGATTATGATTAAATTTTTATCCAATGAAAAATCTATCATTACCTTTCAAAACTGAATCTCATTCTTGAGTTCACATTTTTTAAAATAAACTCTGTTTAGCTAATGAAGAAACATTTAATCAGACAAATTTTAATGATAACTCTCTTGCCTTTCTTTTATCTGAAGTTGCCCTTGACTGCATTGAGGCCTTTCTTGACGACCACCATCCTCTAAGACAACGTCGTTTGAAACTGACCAGAGTATCTCAAAACAGAAATAAACTTCGATGCTGTGTATACCATCTCTCTAAGATGACCACACTTACGAAAGACCAAAATCGTATGAAACGATGTATGATGGGTTACAAAACAATAATTGTATTTTCAGATACTTCTCATAACTTGTTTTTTTAAAACGTGTTTTTAGATTGACTATATTTACTGTTTGATTGCTTTGTCTTGTAGAATCATCAGATTATTTTAAAGCAAGAAAGGTGAAAAATGAGCCATGCCCTCGATGGGATTTGAACCTGGACCTCCCGAATACGTGCTGAGTGTGGTACCGTTACACCACGAAGGCATGCCGAAAGGAGGAGAAAACATCTTATAGCTCATTACTATCTAGTGGTATCTTATTATTTTGTTATTATGCTGGTTACTTTTATTTTTGAATTTTTGCTATGTCATCTACACTTTGTTAATCTATTATGACAGAAATTTTGTTGCATTTTCCATTTGTTATGTTCTTCATTCTAAGCACTACTCAGCTAAAGGTAATAAATAATTAGTATGAATTCACCAAGAGTCGCGTTTTTCTGAATTTATTTAATTATTTATGAAAATAGACAAAAGGATAGATAGCTAGGTAAAAAAGACAAGGTAGATATTATAAAACATAAATCAAATAAACTCGAAAGTTGTACGTATCATAAAAAGCCACAACAATGTCCTTTAGTGAAAAATATATTTATTAATTTATATGTTGCAATTATTTCATTATATTACTAGCCTAGCAATTTATATTTTTTTCAGTTATAGATACTGTTATTGAAATCATAAACTTATCGTGGGCCTTGTGAATAGGTTTGCTTTGGTCCCTAATTTGAAAGAAAATTTCATAGAATTTATATAATTCTTTCACAGAAGCTAAAATTAATTTATTCTATATACACACTTATACAGTTGCCATTTCCAAATTAAGCAGTTGCCTTGTAATGAAGAAATATTAAAAAAGAACTGCTTAATGTTCTGAAATTTTGTCAAAAGGAATTTTGGTACCTTAATTTTAATACTACAAGTAAAGTTATGAAAAATCCTTCTCATTTTCCTTATTTTAAAAAAGCATGATTTATATTGCATATCTTCACAATTCATGTCTGTCGCTAAACTATTTAAGTAATTAACTTGATAGCAGTCATTTCGAGAACAGATTAATAAGACCATTTTCGTTACCGAAAAATAAAATTAAAAAAAGCAATTCTAAGTATGAAAAGTATAAGTTCCTTTTGATCTAACATTATTGCAATGTAATTTTTATTTCTACAGCTAATTATTTAATTCCTCTTGATGGCAGCAACGCGATAAATTTTATGCTTTAGAAATTAATTTCCGATTAATAGAACAGAAATGAAACTTTAGTTATTATTTCAAGCAAAGGGGAAGGAGAGCCGAACTGGGTTACATTTCTGCGTTTTATTCCTCTTCTCCTAATAAATCGGCTGATTGCATTTTAGTCGCTAAATAATTAACGAAAAAAAAAAGACGTGCAAAAGCATCACTTTATCATTTCAATTGACAGCAATATATTGATGACCCTCTTCGTAAAAGAACATAACACCGTTTTAGGCAGTCCATAATTACCTATAAATGCCTGAGGGTCTTATAAAATGAATTATTAAAAAATTATAGTTTCTTTCCTTCCTCCCAACCCCCTCAAGGTTTCACGTTTGAGGTGCGGAAAAGGCGGCAAACAACACAAAGGGCGCCGAAGAGCTTTCACGCTAAGTGACAAATTGACAAATTCTTTTTTTTAGCGCAAGCTATTATAAAGCAGTTCACGGATCTAATTAACCTTTTGGCGCGTTTTGATCCGAAATTTGGCGTTAATTGATTTGAATAAAAGAAACCCGCTGTTTATATTCAATTTGAATGGCATGAAGGGAAAAGGAGGAAAATACTGCATAGCAAGATTTATTTAACTTATTTAATTTTTCAGCTTTTGCCAGTAGCTCCCGAGTTTATTCTAAAAGATTACTTTGAGGTTAAATTTTAATTAAGTTTTTTTTAGCTTCTATATTAGTTTCTAAAAGTTTCAATACTTTGTATACTTAATACGTTACTAGTTTTTGGAGCCTTACTTTTTAGGCATATCAAGTACCTCGCTATGTAGCTTTTAAACAAAAGAGATTTAATTCTCATATTACAGATGCGATAAATCTCTCCAATGATCAATCAGCTCCTCAAGATGATCATTTTTGAATATGGTTGTTATTTCTTAGAATATAAATAAACATCGGCATCAAACTTCACTCTGTAAGACCTCCAAAGAAGACCAGAATCATCTGAAAATGTGTGATCGTTTCAGGGATGATTTATTATACTTTGTTAACATTTCAAAGTCCAACACGTTTTTAAAAGTGTACATTCAGTCTTTCAACAACTTTTGAAAGTTTTGAGGTTAGAAAAATTTAAGACTGTAATTTCGATTTCCTCTAGAACAGGGATTCCCCGTCTTTTCAATTGAATGGTTTTCTTCATAAATCCTCTTACATTTTTCTCTACACTTATTAATATTTCTCTGTACTATAATTTAAAGATAAATTAAGGATAACAGTTAGATTAAAATTTTGAATAAAAGATCTGAAAAGGTTTATTAGATTTGCGTTTTATTATTTTTGTACTGTTATTATTATTATTATTATTATTATTATTATTATTATTATCAATTTTACCAGTATAAATAGGTTTTCAGGAACAAAAATCACAGATTCTAATTGAACAAAAATTCGATTTTAATTAATTTAGTACGATTTGACATGTTAATGATTTTTTTTATATTTGTCATAAAATTACTTAATTTAATTTTTAAATCGCCTCGTTCAAAAATATTGACCCTGTTTCTTGTTTCCCATTGTAAAGTATTGACTTGAATAAGTTTGTTCCTACTAGATCAGAGAAGGAGAATGGTTCGGTGACAAGGTTTTATATTGGGGCATTTTCCTCGAATGACTCGTTCCCATGTGTTTTGAATAAGACTTGCGCTTGATCATTCGTCTTTAGTGCAATCTGCTTACCTTGTATCATAATATCAAGATCAGATGTACCATAATTCAGCGGTTTTAAGGCTTCATATTTTCGTGTCTTGGAACCGAACATTAAAATCTTTTAATGGTGTATTTCCCTTTTATTTATTTTATAATTTCTTCCTCACTACATGATCTAGATTTATATCAATAAAAGATTAATTACCAATTTTATTTAATAATGTATCTGTAACCAATGTAGTCTTGATTATGCTAATCAATCGCCGATCAACTTCAATTTTAGTGCTAACAAATTCATAAATTGGACTTCCAGCATTTCCAAGAAAGTTATTGCTAATACTATTAAATCAAATACAACGCATTAAAAGTATTTGTACAGATATAATAAATCTACAACACGGAATTCTACAACTAATTAAAATTCTTAAAAATAATCAAGGTACCTAATAACTTTATTTATCATCGTCTTTAAAGAGCAGGAGTTAAGTAATCAATCCAAATCATTTGGCTCATAGGGATATGAAAATTTATCCCTAAACCTTAAAAGGCGGTATATGTTGAACGACTATCAGTTAAAAGATTTGTAAGTTGTGTAATTACTGAAAAATTATTATTTCTGGCATTTTCGTTGTGGCTGTTACTAACATAATGGGCCTATTTCCAAACTTGGAATTTTAAACAAAGTCTGTTAAAAGCTCTTGAGCAATGAAGATTACTAGCACTTTTTTCCTCTTTCTGCTGTGACAATTAACCAGAAATTAATTAATTTATTTTGTTTGGTCAATCTAAAGTCAAAATTTCAACAGGCGTACACTCGAGAGTTCCATGACTACTTCGTTCCCGCATTCTAAAAATAGATTGCAATAGTTCCGCCTACACCCTAACTCATTCTTTCTATCCTCCACTCTCCCTCCTAGTTCTAATTTCAAATTCCATTCTGAATACGAAGAACGTAACGGGCCTGTCTTGCTTTAAACGCTAACAAGCACATAAGTTAATTATTTCGTCTTCTGGCCATTTATATATATTACGTTCATTTTCTTTTCATACATTTTTAATTATACTTTTTTGTCTTATGTGAATATAATTTCTTACTTGTTTAATTGTTTTTGCGAAGATTGTATTCTGTTCATAATTTGCATACACAGTTTACATTGAGTTAACAGGATTAAAGGCGAAGCTGTCGGGGGTCATTTTACTCAAGAAAAAACTATTATTCAATCTTACAATAATATCTCACTATTTTGAAATTTATTTAAACTTTATGCAACAGCCACTTTCTTACTGAACTCTATATAGTGCTTTTACTTAGAATATCTCACTTAAACTCTACTTACTTAGCTTAAACTCATCTTATTAAATATCTTTTTGGCATAATAATTCTTGCTTGAGTAAAAGACGAAACACATTCGCATTTATTAATTATTGTTACTTGATCGGGAGTTGGCTTGTTCTCCTTGAAAAGTCAACTAATTTCCTGTCAATGAGGATAATTACTTGGTTTATTGATTACATTTTCAATTTTAATTATATTTTTTAAAACGTTTCCATTTCATTTTATTCTTGATTCATTTTCGATGTTTCCATTTTTAAATGTTTCAAGATTAATTTTTTAAATATACTTATAAGTTACTTTATTTCAATAGAATTCTAACTACATTTATCGAAGGAGATAATATGCTAAATAATCCATTTGTAAATAAATTATTATTTTATTACTTTGTAGCTTTTGCGCAGCTATTAGGTAATTTATTATGATTATTTAAAATGTTTACATATACATATATATGTATGTATAATTACAAAACAATTTTTTAAAAAAATATATAAACATGCATAGTATTTTCGCGCATTGAGCTGCTGAATAATTATCATTAAAGACATAAAGTAAGAAATTTGGAATTAATTTTTATAAAGACAAAAAATTTAAATTCATAATTAATAAATTTCAAATCCAAGCATTTTTTAAATTCTTTGTAACGTTTAATGGATTTGAAATTTATTGATTATGAATTTCAATTTTTCGTCTTTGTGAAAAATTATAATTCAAAAACGTGGCTCGGATGATACTCTTTTGGCAGCTTCTTGACAAACAGTAAAGAGTTAACAACTGTTATTTACTTTTCAGTTTATCTGAACTTTGTTTTATTTATGTATTGACTTATTTTTGTTTCAGTTTTGTTTTCCACACTTGGAATTTATTGTTTTGATTTGTGCATTCTTACTGGAGAGTTCTGTTTTTATATAAATTATATTTATTTCTGTCTTTCTTAAACATATTTATATATAGTGCGCACTGTTGCGAAATGCCCAGCTGCGGTGAGATAGCTTCTCCACAATGAGAGGAAAGGATTGCCAGAATGTGGCAGAGAAATGCACGGTTGCCAGATTTGGCGCGAAATTACCCATTTTTCGACAAGATTACCAATATGCCATAGACGGAGCAAGAACATTCTAGAACGAATTCTTACCGTTTTTCCAAAGAATGTTTTCGAAGGCAGGTCGAAAGCTATGCATACCCTACCTGTACGAGGATAAGTGGAAAAGTATGTTGAGTTCAGTAGTAAGATTAGCTTGAAGCAACTGACCGAGTCGGGAGCCGTACTTTAGTGCTTTGCTGTGAACCTGTCTTCACCGTTATAGCCTGAAGGCTGTGTTGATGATTGTTTCAGTGTGTCTGTCGTATTTTTTTGACGATTGTAACGCGTCTTTGGAACTGTCCTGTGTAATACTGATGAATAAATTGTGTCTTGATTTTTCACCAAGTGTTATCATGAGTTACTCTCAAATCCACGAACTCGTAGGACGCAACACTATATTTGGCTTTTAAGCATCTTTATATACTTTTTTGTCCTTTATATATCTATTTATCTGTAATTTTACTCTTTATGTTATAATGCATTCTTTAGAGGAACTAAATCTCATACAAACTTAATGCAGTTAACAGATACAGTCTAAGTTATTAAATGTTGTTTTTAAATATGCACATTTTAATTTGATAATTATGTGTATAACTATGAAACATTCCTTATGAGATCACTAACAGTTCCAAATGACTTACGTCTTCTATAGAAGTGAGAATTTCAGAGAAGTAATGTCCAAATAGGTATTTATCACTATTATAATAAATACGAGAAGTTTCACTCATCCAGTTCTAAATATTCTGATTAGCTGGATTTTTTCCCTAATAAACAAATGAAAGAGGTAAGACTTAATAGTTTGAGGATTATTTCCCGCTATCAAATCAGTTATTCTCTCAACTTTTAATATTTGGCGTGTTTGTCCATTTGCGTAAACACATAAGGCGTAAATTCAAATTTATTGCAACCCTACTTCTCAGCCATGCTCTTTTGTATTTATGCACGCGGAATGATTTCCAAAGTTATCAGTGTTGTAAGAAGGCTCATTAATTACTCTTCAGGAAAAAGTTCTATCCATCATAAAGGAACAAATACAAAATAAATATTAAAATATCCTTCTTAACATCCAGAACACGCTCATAAGTTGTTTAAATTTAAGCCTATGTGTTTTCCATTTAATGTCAAATATCCACCTACTATATGCTGCTTTATGGTGGAAGCAAACAACGTTCCTATTGCTCCATCAGCGTGCGTATGATAATCACAGTAGTTTAATCACGTATATATTGCGTGTTAAATAAAATCACTATCACCTGGTGGTTAATATTTCATCACCTGGTGGCATAATTATGTTTACTTTTTTGTTAATTCTCTTCCCAAGTGCGTAGAATAGTTTCCGTTATAGTAAGTGTCGAGGAATACGTAAGCAATACATTTAAGGTATTATGCTAACTAATATTACAGAAAGGCATTACATGAAGGAAATGAAATTTGGTATTTTATGCTTTTCAGCACGTGCTTCGATAGCATTATATTACTTTAAATTTAATGGCAACATAGCAATTAAAATATATTAAAACTTTGGAACATGATAAGTCTTCTTATTCTATATAATAAAATGACGTAGTTTATGGCTTTAATTTTAAAAATAAAATAAAATTTCGATATATAAATTGAGGGAAGAAAACGTTTTTCTGCACATAGCAATTCGAAATTCCTGTTAATTTTAACTCCGAGACTTAAGAAATTGCAATTGCCTTTATTACAACTCAAAATGGACGGGAAAAAAATGCGATTGAAAAATCTATTAAAGAAGTAATGAAAAATGCTCATGAAAATTGCAATTATGAAATTTTCGCAATAAATATAGATTTTTGTTTGTCTATGAAGCTTGTTTTACAAAGTTCAAAATTTTCGTTTACGGTGTTTTTGAGTATGCATTTATATTCCATTTGTATGAATGAATGATAATTGAAAATTACTATGTTATGAAATAAGAAAAAGAATAGCTTATACAGTGCATAGCGAATTGACAATTAGAGTTGTTGTCTTGTCCACCCCTCTCCCTTACCCTAATCCACAAGACAGGACTTTCGGCTCGCCATATATTTAGAGTACCACCATACCCCCAAAGACACTGTACATTTACAAACACCCATGCCTTCTCCGGTACCGCAGTAGGCTTCAATAACCACTACACCATCTGGTCGGCAACAGATAGAGGTAGCATATAATTATGAAGATTTATACTGTAGATTAGTTAGGGCCTGTCAGTTTTAATTTTCACACCTATCCCAAAGATTAAAATTAATTTCTTTTTAGATTATGACGTTTTTAAAGCAAATTTTCCCCGATATGTTTGATTTTTTTACTTTGCAACTATATTAAAAAATTTTCCTTCAAAATATTAATTTTCAGTTACTTAAAAATATGATTTTACTACACATATCTCTTCTCTACATATAATAAAACAAAGAGTCTGTGTGTGTGTGTGTGTGTGTGTGTGTGTGTGTGCGTGTGCGTGCGTGCGTGTGTACATAGGTACATAGGTGTATCTACACAAGAGCCAGTGCACCTCGAAGCGATTTTTTCGAAATTCGAATTAGAATTTTTTTTATTTTATGTTTTGTGACCAAATCGCGTCATTTTGAGACATAATGGGCTACAGCAAAGCGAGATTTCACTCTATACATTTCATTTTTACATCGTCGTGAAGCGTAGACACTTAGCTATTTTACGAACTTAAAATAAATTCGTTATTTCAATAAATCGATTAAATACGAATTTATTTAGGAAGGTGAGCTTAACACCTTTTCAGCAGAATTTTTTTTAAACAACTTATTTTAAAAAATGTGCTGTTTATTTTCCTTTGATTTTTGGACAACCATTGAACTTTAATCCTTTCGACTCCTTTTAAAAAAAGAATTTTCGAAAAATAATAATATTTTGTATTTTTTAAAAATGTTTTAAATGAAGCTTCCGAATACGTTTCTCACATCTCAAATATTTTAAAATGTAGTTTTGGCAACAATTTTCCTTTCTTATTGTTGTTGATAGATTTTTGATGAAATTGCATCATTTTGAATAGTTTCATCCTTTTAAAAATTTCGGTTTGGCAACAATTTTTCATCGTATTTCTTATGTCACTGTTTTTAAGAGATTGAAAAGTTTAAGAAATTAAAAAGTCGTTTCTTTTTGCAACGGTAAATTGTTTAATTACTTTATTAGGATAATTAACATTTGTATCAAGGGATATTGCTTATTTCATTGTAATATTATGATTTAATTATATCTAATTTTAATTATAAAAAAGTTTTGCATGATATTTTTTAATCTGTTTAAGTTCTTAATCTGTTTATACCATTTGAGTTCTTAAGATTTTGCAAAGGGAAGTTGGTTAATTTATTTATTAGGATAAGTAATATTTCTATTAAGGGATACTGCATATTTCATTGTCATTTTTATATATATAATACATTTTTATTGATTTCTTTTTTGATAAAGTTGTTCTGCAGAGTAAAATTCTGCGCGAAATTAAATTCATGTTATTTTTTGCTTATTTCACTGTTTGTAAGATATTGAAAAGTTTTGCATGATTTTTTTGCATGAGCCAGGGCACCTCGAAGCGAGTTTTTCGAAATTCGAATTAGATTTTTTTTTAAATTTTATGTGTTCTGACGAAATCGCGTCATTTTAAGTATTAATTAAAAGAGATTTCATTCTATTGAACAGTTTCACTCCATTCGAACAGTTCACTCGAACGAGATTTCACTTTATTGAACAGTTTAAGAAATTGAAAGATTGTTTCTTTTTGCAAAGGTAAATTGTTTAATTAATTTATATATCTATATTTAAAAGGACGAGTCTTTCTGTGTGTGTAGGTGTTTTTCGTTCGTACTGCGCGTAAGCTAATAAACCCAGGCCTATGAAATCTGGTACACAGGATGCATCTAGACAAGAGCCAGTGCACATCGATTTTTTAAAATTCGAATGAGTTTTTTTAATGAAATAGTATCAAATTGATGATTTTCTCTCATTATATGAACAACAATGGCACGCAGCCATTGTTGCTGATATCAGCACTATTGCCACCCGGAAAAATGAGGGCGATAATTCTGTGAAGTTTTTAAATTTAATGTTTCTCTTGGAATTGTATGCTATATGTAATGCCTTTTTAACTGAATTTTTTTCCGTTGTTGTTTGTTTCTTTTTCGATAAAATTGTTCTGCAGAGTAAAATTTTGTGCAGTTTTCAAATTTAATATTTGGTGTTCTCTTTAGGCATTTTTCCCGTACACTTAAAAGCCAGACGAAGGCTGGCCGCGCAGCGGCTAGTAAGTAATATTTTAGTATCTTTCCTAAAATACCAACAACTCAGTATTAGAAGGAATAATTACATGAGTTTATTGCTATTCTTTGTTATTGAGAAGCATGTGTAAAAGACATTACAAAAAGCTTAAACTCACTCGCAGTCCTATAAAACGAGTTCCAGTAATTTCCTATATAAATGTATCGCAAATAGAACCATATCAATAGAAAAGTTTGTATTATTACAGCATCTAGTTTGGCAGCTAATAATTCTAACTTGTGAATGTATATTTCACTTTTTCTAGAAGAAATACATTTGAGGGAAAACTTGAACAATTGAAGGAGAAAATACTCAGGGCAAATCATGACACTTGCAGGAATTTTCATGGGCTGTACCTATTTTGTCGAGAAAGAATAAGCTGCTTTCGACTGATGAAGAAGGTTTTAAATAGATTAGAGGCCAAAATAAGGAAGCAATTTTATCCGAACGCGAAAAATACTATTTAAAATACTTATCTTTCTTTTATACTTGCTATATATTTTGTTATAGTCAAATTATTCAGCCTTTATTTGTTTAATCATTTCACTTGACTTTATGATGCTGTTTTAGAATTTACTTTAAATTTACTCACTTTTCCATTGCTTTAGAATCTATGTATATATACTTAAGCGAAATACTACTGATCATCGCGAGATCTCCGAAACTATACACTCGATTGACTTGAAATTTTGCATAGTTGCTCATTCCACGATGTAAACTCGCATAATCCGTCCAAAAATCCATTTTGGACGGATTTTGCGTAAATCCTGTCCAAAATGGATTTTTGTTATGCAACCATTGTTCAGACCAATGCAACCATAACAAGTGAGTAGTAGCAACACTTTTCGAAATAAAGCATTTTTATCTCCAACACGAGAGACTGTTGCCACTCAGAAAAAAGAGTGCGAAAATTAGCGCTTTCAGAGTTTTTAATTAATATTTCGGCTGATTAAAGTCGTACGAAGATGGGAATAGACGAAATAGCTTCCCACGAATTTTTGGAATAGGGAATAATATATTTAGTGTTCGAAATGCTATTTTTATTTCATCGTAAAACTCAGAAATTTTTTATTAACAAACTCCAGGATTTGAAAGCGAGCAGTGGCAACAACTTTCGAAATAAAGCAGTTTTTCATCTCCAGCTTGCGAAACTGTTGCCACTCAGAAAAATGAGGGCGAAAGTTATTTTTTTTTTCGAGGTTTTTAATTAATATCTCTGATTTCAATTTTTTTTATGATAACCATAGTATTGGCTGAGTTATTTAGCAAACAAACAGACTTTCTTCTTTTTATATATAGTGTGCCCAGCAAAGCGGGCGGGTATCAGCTAGTTTTATATAATTCTTTTAGTTATTTTAATTTAGTTTTTTCTTCTTTACTATTAATTTAATTTATTAATATTTGTATTTATCTCTTTAAACTTCATTTAAATTTAATTGTATTTGCATTCTTCTTTCCTGGTGGTGTTTCCTATAGAGCACAAGTCTCCAAAATACGGCCCGAGGGCTGAATCTGGCCCGCGAGCACTAATGACCCGGCCCGCCAGGTGTTTCTTTAAAATAATGTTATACGTAAAATTTAAAGCGACAAATAACATACACATTAACTATTTTATATAGCAATTAATCTAGAAATGCGTTGCCTATCATGCATGTTCTTTATAAAACATATTATAAGCATTATACAGCCGTGTCTAAATTTACAATGAGTGAAATACTGTAACACTATATATAAAAAATCTCATGTGGACACGCATGACCTCCTAATGCGTCCTTTAAATTACAAATTTTTTGACGCACTACATTTAAACTTATTTCTTTGTATTTCATTAGAAATACATTTCTCATTCAATCAATTCAGTTCTCACTTCGCGACAAGGCAAAAATACATAAGAACTCAAAACATCTTCAAACAAAGCAAGAGTTTAAAATCTAAATAAATGACTGTTTCTTTAAGCTTAGTAACACTTAAACAACTTTTAAATTATTTTTAATTCTACATCTATTGCATGCAGATTAACTAAAGTCATAAAAACCCTAACAGGAATATAAGAACAACATAATTCAATCACGTTCAAAACAAAAAATGCTAATTTCCGATCATATAAGAATAAAAAAAATGAGCTCACCCAGCCGGGTAACAGAGTGGGTATATATAGAGAGAAAGAGACTTTTAACGCAGCCGATTGCAATCAAAACGGGAAATGCACAACTACATGTCATAGCAGTGCCATGTACAAAATTTCAACATTTTGAGACTATTGGTTTTTGAATAATGAGAGATATATACGTACGTACAGACGTCACGAAACAAATCTCTCCTGAATCCATTTTACAATCCGTTTTAGGAAAAAGAGTCTGTGCGTACGTACAGATGTCACAAAAAAATTGTTCAAATGGATTCGAAAGGGGTTGAAATGGATATTTTTGTTGAAATACGATATCCTAAATTTTTTCGCGATTGCAATACTTCTTTTACTTCGCACAAGGAAGTAAAAAATTATCATTGTACTTTTTACAAGAATAAAGGTTTCCTGCATTATCTTTCCTACTTTCATAGTAGTATTCTAGGTCGGTTGATAGGGATTTTATTTGAAACTTAATTTTTGTTTTTTTATGTTGTAATTTATTTTAATCTTGGAGATGTTCTTTTCACTCAAAACTTACCAAAAATATGAAATACTTATAAACGAAAGTTTGCATCTGATCAAAATATAAATAAAATGCTTTGATAAACTGTGAAAAGGGGAGGTAAAACCATTGAAAAGTAAAGTATATACTATTAAACCAAAGGAATCTGTAATATTCTGGGACAAAAATATATGTTTGCAAATGTTTAAAAACAGCTTTAAGAAATTTATGCTAGGTAAAACTGCATGAAAGTCTAAAAAAGAAAGCTTCTCGTAAGATCCAATCACAAAAATCTCACTCCCTCGTTTAAAAACACGTATGCTGTTCATCACAATTGCATCGCCGTGGTATGATGAATTAATTGGATCTTGGTCTTCGAAGCTTCATTAAAGAGCCAATATGGCCCGCGGGTTAAAAGGTTTGGAGACCCCTTCTATAGAGCGTCGGCTGTTCTAGGAAATTAAGCCTTGCCATTACTACATACAAAAAAGATTTGAATAGATATCTCTTTGAAATCATATGCAAGGTTTTTGTTTTCTTAGTCTTTTATCTTCGTTTTAGTGATTTTTTGCTTTGATATAATTCTATAATATTTGTTTAAAATTTTTCTATCTTTATTTTAACGGCATAAATTCAGAAAATAAAAGAATCATTACATTGACGTAGCTAGAAGAGAAAGGAGAATGCGTTTCGCCCGAAGGGGTGGCACAACTTTAGGCGTAGCATTTTTTTCTGTTAAATATAATATTGCAGTCTTTAATCACATATATAATCCATATGAATCATCAGATTTGAAAGAATGATCGGAAAGTTTTGTGTCGCGGGAGTGGCTATCTGCCTAAGAGGAGAGATACCTTCATGAATAAGTGAAGTTCTCCACGAACGGATTAAACATTTTGAATTTAAACATATACACGTTACAGAAGGATCACTAATTTATTCATGTTATGCATAGTACAGATTGTGCAAGGCTCATGCACCCTGCTCTTTCTTTTAGGATTTGACCATAGGTCGAACTACCAGCACTCTGCGGTCTTATCTACTCGGTCATTGAATGGGTGAAGAACTGAACTGTCATACGAAACTGAATTGAGGAGAGCGTTACTTTGGATAGCGAAGTTTCAACAGCTTCGTATGCCAAGCTTTACTTACTCGATCGAAACTTTTGAATGTCAATTAAATTATGATCACGATTACATAAATAAGGAAGAATTCATCACTGAGCAAGAAATACTTCAGAGTTTTATGGCTGCTTGGTAAGACGAAACAAAGCGGTGGAAGCATTTAAAATATTGTTTTCAGAAGTCTCCAGAATGCAGCTCCAATACTGTAATACTACTTCGAATTTTCCTTACAATTACAGTTAGTGTGTAGAGACATTAGGTATTTTTTGAAAGCAAATATGAAAAATGAGCAATGCCCTCGCTGTGATTCGAACCACGGACCTCTCGAATACGCGTCGAGAGTGCTGACCACTACACCACGAATTCCTGCCAAGAAGGCCGGAGAAATACTTTATAAGTTTTACTTGCTTTGAGAGGAATCTTTCTGGATACAAATCGATTAAATATATGTGACCTGAAAATGAGTTAGTGCCCTACAATTAAGAAATCTTACTAATTAAGAAAATCTAATTAAGAAATCTGTCTTTAGAACAGGAATTGAGTTACAAAACAAACTTCTAGAATGTCATCTCGATTTTGCTAACAGACAAACACGTAAAAAGCCTTTTAGAACGTTAGAATTAAGGTTTAACTTTAAAAATAAATAAGCACAGAAATTTCATGCATTTTTCGCTATGTCTTTTGGCATTTTACAGACCTCTTAGTGTGTATTGAGAGAGGCGGCAAAGGGATCACCCCGGGCGGCAAAAGCTCTTGCTGTGCCTGAATGTTTAGAGATTCATGAATTACTTCGAATACATACGAATGTAGTAACAGTTAAGGCACTGTATGCATTTGACATAGAGATATTTAAAAAAAATGAAACTTTTAAAATAAAACTTGATTAGTAGCTAACTTAAGCATGTTGCAATAAGCAAGTGAATAAAACAAATATTATAAAACAACGATTTCGTACACATGCTTTTAAAAGGGAATGTTTTCGTACTCTTTACTTTATATATCGAGATAGAAATATCTTTTATTAATTTTTGTAATCCCGTAAGTGTTCATAAAAAGATCAGCTGTCTGAATTATAATTTTAAATGTATTTTAAAGTGTATGAGTTTGGTACGTTGCTAATTATTTCAATATGTTAGATGGGGAGGAAAAAAAAAACTAGAAACTGATTTTGCCCGCTACAGAGGATAAATCAAATATCTTACAAAAACGTTTTTCCCAAAACATAAACTTTATATGGATATCAATAAATTATGGATTATTTCTCCATCTAATTTGCTTAACGTTTAATTTACTTGCTTATTCTGTAATTTTCCTGCAAATACTAAGTACTGAGTAGTATTCTTTAATATATTTATTTTTCTGGAGCTTTATACTTTAGTACCGAGTAATCGTTTGCACGCCAGTTGAACTATTTTAAATTTTCCAGTCTAGTTTAGACACTATGACTATTATTACCAAAGAAAAATGTTAAATCAATGATAGCATTAATAAATGTAATTTATAAGAAATATAATTCGTGTGCTTTATAGTTTTCTAATTTATAATACTAATACAATATTTTTTGCTCTAGCATTGTAATGAATGAAAAATATTCTTGATGCTAATATGTGTGTTTACAAATACCTTTTATTTTCTCCGCTAGCTCTTGCATTTATTATTGTTATTCAAGTAATTAGCCTGCTCATTAGATATCCTTTATTTGTTCTTGTGATATGTAATTCTATTTTTCTATTTTTCTTTTCCAGTTAGCTGCTATTGGCTTCGAAAAGTAAAAATAAGTAGTAAGACTCAACTTTTTGAAAGGGGGAGGTTTTTGGAAAGTGTAAAGAGTAGCGTCTACGAGGAGAGGAAACTTTCGCTTTATGAGGCCGTTAAATTCTCTGAGCAGGCAAAGGGGGAGGGGACTTTCATTCGCGCAGTTGGGCTATAATGTCAGTGCCAATAGACAATGACTAACAATTCCTTTTATAAATAGGTGTTAGTTGGTAAAGAATATTTGCGTGTGTACAATATAATCAATAAAAATAAAGTTAAATTAAAGGGCAATGTTGATCTAAAATAACTGTCTTGAATAAATTTCTGGAATGTGATTCGTTTATGAATGTAATTTCAAATAAAAATGTGAAATATAATGCTTACGTAGTTATGTATTAGTTATTTGTATTACTGCTTTTGTTTGCAGACACATTAATGTAAATCCTCGATGGCAAGTATTTTCCGAATGCTAATATAAATCTTCGATCGCGAAACTTTTCGCGAAATTTTTGGCATAAATCCCAGGTCGAGAACGTTTCTCCAATTCTCGTACTTATCTCGCGACGGCATTCGAATTTTGCTCTTTTTTCAGAGATAAAATAATTGTCCTATTAATGATTAATGTGGAATTTATTTTTCTAAACACTTTCAAGTGGAAAATTATTGAACATGCGCATGTATAAGCAAAACGAATGAGTTCTAAATAGCTATATTGCTGGTAATGCCCGCAGAAAATAATACCTAATAATACTACCGTAATGAAGTTTCTAAAAATACCGCAACGAACTATTCCATGATCTTTTATACTTTTATGTAAATGTCGGGGATGTCGCGCTGTACTACGAGGGACATTATAAGCAGTGTAAAAACCAACAGCTATGCAAGATCTTGTGCTAAAAATATATAAACTCCCGGGGCGGTTCTCTTGTTACCCCTGAGAGCTGTTGCTCTGGATTGAAGAGGGCGTGGGACATGTAGCTGTTTACCTCCCAGCTCTCCGTCACCAGTCACCACCAATATATACTTTGCAGTCGATCTGTTGACGTGCTAATATAAAGACTTATTGCAAAATACTATTGTGTATACTGCTTTTAAACGACTGCATTACTCTGGTGTACAATACACTTTTATAACTTGAAACGTAACTGAAAAATCTTATATCTTGCAGACTGGCTACTACTTTCTATACTGCCAGAAAGCGAATTTTTACGTTTCGCGTACTGAAAACAATAATACGTGACTTCTGGGATTAAAAAATCCATAAAGAAATCATACCCCACCCCCCATCAGGATATTAGTTTCCAAAATTGTACAACTTTCTCCTTCTTCTTCCTTGTCCCCCCCCCGCCCAAAATGGTGGCCAGTAATTGATGAAATTGCATCCTATTCAAAACACCCGCATAGCATAGCATCAAAAGCACAGAGGGAAAACAGAGTAGAACTTTAGTTCTTTTCTGTCAATGATTCCGCTGTTAATATAAATGAGAAGAAGGGAGTGGGACCGTGAATGATATGAAGAAACTCTGAATTAAAGAGCGATGAAACGCGGCATTATTACTCTCTGAAGGATGTTTATTAGCTGCCACACAGAGAGAAATTTAAAAAAAAAAAAATGGAACAACGTAGGGTACAGAGTGCATGGCGTTTAATATTGATTGATCACATGGGCGTAGACACATAACAGGAGATGCAATAAAAAAATTCGTCAGAGCAAATCAGTTCCTTAAGATATTTGATAATAATAGGGTACGAGGTTTCGAAATGTACTTGGTTAAAAAAAAAAAAGAAATTGATTTTGTGGTTATTAAGTTGATGCACAAGTTATTTGGATTTGAAGCCATAATATATGAAAGAAAAAAACATATGGCGCATCGTGAAATAATATTTTTAATCTATGTCAGAAATTTTTATTTCAGAAAGAATAAATGTCAGATTAAATGAAAGCTTTCTGTAAATGTAAAGTATTGCGAAATATGAGTCTCATCATATGAAGAAAAGTCTGAAAATTTTCATGATTAATGTCTAAAAGCAAAATTTAATTCTTTATGGAATTAAATTCCTAATGTAATAATTATAATTAGTAATTAATTACACTGAAACTATCCTAAAACCGCCAATCATGCTTCTAAAGAGTTTTGATTCTTAAATAATGCCGCAGCAAACTTAGGCCTATAAAATAGAATGCCTTTCTGGTAGTCTTTCTAAGAGAAACTGAAAGTATATATTAACTATATATTCTTACTATATATACTTACTATATAGACTAACTATATATACTTAGCTATGTATACTACCTATAGATACTTAACTATATATTCATATATACTTAAAATCATAAAAAAACCTCCTCGTTTCAGGTCGAACTACCAGTTTTCAAAGCCTTTGCCGCTCGGCTATTAGTGGGGCAGAGGATTTTGGTCTTTTTAAAGGACAAATGGCAAATGTCAGGGGCGGGGAGAATGTGCAATGCCTTCACTGGGATTTGAACTCCAGACCTCCCGAATGTGAGTCGAGCGTGGTTCCAGTTACATTACGAAGGCATACGGAAAGGAGAGAAAAAATACCTCATACGTTATAGCATTTTAACTAAAACTTCATTTACTTGCAGAAAATCTATTAGAAGTAGACTTTTTGTAGCAATTTTGTTTAAAGAACGTTGCTTTTGATTGACCGGCAATAGTCAACCAGCATGTGAGAATTCCATTTCCCTTAGCAACATCTTTCCACTTCTAGGATGCTTGTTGGAAAAGTGCCCAGTGATCGTCAGACACAGCATAAAACACATCGACAAGTCAAGAAAATCTTTGACCGTTAGTGCAGAAAACTAATCCCTTTATTAGACGAAAGGCCGTTAGTCCAGAAAGACTATTAATTTCGTTTTGGCATTTTGCGTTGGTTCACTATAAATATCAGTTCACTTTTCAAATTGTTGCACCAAATATTAGAGCCCTGTATTATCTTTAAAGAAATTAAATAGTGAAGAATCTGCATAAATGTATATATGTTTCTCGTGCTGTGATAAAACAACATTACCTAGAGCCATCGAATTTTGAATAACATACCTTTCCACCAGAATATGGGCATCTGAAAGCCCAAATTTAAAATTTGGAATTTGTTTCATTATCTATTTCGTATTTTATAAAACTTTAGCGAATTTTTGATTGACAAACTCAACTATTCAAAAGCGAGCAATGGCAACACTGTATGGAAAAAAAAATATATCTCCAGCGCGCGAGACTGTGTATCGGAAATTCTAAAGATATGCTCATTTAAAAATTATTTTGCGATATTGCTATTGAACTGACTTTTATGGTTTAGATGCGAAGAACATGATATTCAATAAATAAAGGTAACACACAAAACGTTAAAAAAAAACGCCAAAATCTGAAGAAGCTTTCAGATTTTTTTAATTTACTTATCCATTTATTTTTATTTGTCCAAAGGGCGTTAGCCCAGAAGGGCTATTAATTTCCTTTTGGCACTTTGCGTCGATTCGCTTTCTGCGTTGATTCACTTTTCAAATTGCTGCCATCAAATATTACAGCCCTGTATTATATTTAAAGAAATTAAATAATGAAGAATCTGCATAAATGCATGTATGTTTCTCGCACTGTGATAAAACAACGGTACCTAGAGCCATCGAATTTTCAATAACATACCTTTCCATCAAAATATGGGCATCTGAAAGCCCAAATTTTAAATTTGGAATTTGTTTCATTATCTATTTCGTATTTTATAAAACTTTGCGAATTTTTGATTGACAAACTCAACGATTCAAAAGGGAGCAATAGCTACAGTGTAGGGGAAAATAATATATCTCCAGCGCGCAAGACTGTATATCGGAAATTCTAAAGATATGCTCATTTTAAAATTATTTTGCGATATTGCTATTGAACTGACTTTTATGGTTTAGATCCGAAGAACATGATATTCAATAAATAAAGGTAACACACAAAACGTTAAAAAAAAACGCTCGTTTGGGCTAATATAAAATCTGAAGAAGCTTTCAGATATTTTTAATTTACTTATCCATTTATTTTTATTTGCCCAAAGGCCGTGAGCCCAGAAGGGCTATTAATTTAGTTTCTACATCTAACTTAAATATCTGATCTGCTTTTTCTTGCAGATTCATTTCACATTCTTCTAATGATTTTGTATCTACAATATCCTGTTCCAATAATTCAGATATTCTGTTAATTACTTGTGCTGTTAACCTCTTCAATGTTCTGCGTTTCGTTTTCGCTTTATCTAAAGCTTTCTTAATATTCTCATCCATGATATTAACTAATAATACAATTCTATACTTCTCAATTCTATACTCTGTTAGAATTATCAAAGGTATTTTAATATAATCATTCTATAGTTCGCATGCATTCAAATTTTTAAAATCGAAGATTACTTATTCTTCCACGCTCATAGTACACGAGTCATTCGACGGGCAAGTTAATCCGTTTTATAATATCACTCTTCTGAAATGTTATCTGATCTGTCAGGATGATTAGTGGTAAGTTGTGATTACCTTTCATTCTCCAAGATGACTCTAGCTTTTTATAAATTCTTATATTGCTACACTAAATATTTACATATACAGTCGAAGTCCAGAAATCCGCAATGCTTGGGACCAGAGGTTTTGCGGATTTTAGGATTTTGAGGATTTCAGGACAGAAAAGCCAAATCATAATATTCAGACTAAAAGTGCAAAATAAATAAGGCATATTAGATACATTTACGTAAATTATTGTGTACAATAATATACATTATTACATTATTTTATTACATGCATTAAATTATTATATATATGTTATATTATTCATTTATATTTGTTATTACAGGAATATTTTAAAGCATTAAGGACATATACAATAGAGATGTGTAAAAATATGAGATACTAATAAAGCATAATTTTTTTTTTTTTTTTTTATTTTCTGATAAAAGTTTGTTTTAAAACTTTAGGTACTCCAGAGTAGGTTTTATTTTTTTGTAAATTCTACAGGGTCATAATCTCTTGCTCTGTGACACAGCTCTGCTGTTCTAAATATTTTAGGTATTTTTCACCATGTTCCAAACCCTCATTAAAAGATATTTTCTCACTTCTGTCAAATTCATTATCTGTGTAGGTGTCGGAATCGTTTTCTTGCTGTGGCGAGTTCAAAACAGAGCCAATGATTTCAACATCGGTTATCTGATATGGCAGTGTTAGCTCATCTGAACACATCATCCATACTGAAAACCTCTTCTGGGCTAAGATCTTTTTTTCTGCCACTAACACAGAATGATTATTATTCGGTAATTATGACGTCATTATTGGATAAATATTTTTTTTTCGGTATTTCATTCTTCATTCTGTAGTTTCTGGAACCTATAAATTCAATGTTTGTATTTTGAGAGGCAGTGCGGATTTCAGGAGTTGGCGGATTTCAGGTCGGCGGATTTTTGGTATTTGACTGTATTTATATTATAGTTCAGGAATATTTGTCACCTCGCTCCTATTCTCTCGACTCTCAATTCTCGATTCCCATCGTGCGCCCTCTATCGGTGACTTTTCGACAACGCCATCTATCGGCTGATTACAATTGCCTATCTACCTACTATCTACATACTAGTTTCTACTAGGTTCTACTATAACTGCCGTATTCGCAGATTGTGGGGTATTTAGAATTTTTTTTTCGGGGCAGGGGGGAGAATGAAGTGTTGATTGGAACGGACAAAAGTGAGATTTTAAATTAAGTACAGTATACTTCCTTACGGAGTAAAAAATGACTTTGATGTTACGTTTCTCCCTCTAATTCCGTTACTATATATTAAAACTCACTGAAAGACAAATTTTTCAAAAATGTATTGATTTTTTGGATCATTTCATATACACAGAAAACACGATACCTATGACGATTACCTCCGAAAGTGACTCATGTTTCTAAAAACACAACAAATATCGGTATTGAACATCCTCTGTCTAAGACGACCACGTCCATACAAGACTAAGTCATCTGGAGGAGTGGTCGTCTTAAAGAGAGTTCGTAGTAATTATCATTTATGCTACACTGATATTAAAATGTGTGTGTGTGTGTGTGTGTGTGTGTGTGTGTGTGTGTGTGTGTGTGAGTGTTTCGTTCGTGTTGCGAGTAAGCTAATAGACCCAGGGCCACGAAATTTGGTACATAGGTGTATCTACACAAGAGCCAGTGCACCTCGAAGCGATTTTTTCGAAATTCGAATTCGAATTTTTTTTTATTTTATGTTTTGTGACCAAATCGCGTCATTTTGAGACATAATGGGCTACAGGAAAGCGAGATTTCACTCTATACATTTCATTTTTACGTCGTCGTGAAGCGTAGACACTTAGCTATTTTACGAACTTAAAATAAATTTCGTATTTCAGTAAATCTATTAAATACGAATTTATTTAGGAAGGTGAGCTTAACACCTTTTCTGCGGAATTTTTTTTTAAAAACACTTATTTTAAAAAATGTGCTGTTTATTTTCCTTTGATTTTTGGACACGTTGAACTTTAATCCTTTCGACTCCTTTTAAAAAAAGAATTTTGGAAAAATAATAATATTTTGTATTTTTTTAAAATTTTTTAAATGAAGCTTCCGAATACACTTCTCACATCTCAGATATTTTAAAATGTAGTTTTGGCAACAATTTTCCTTTCTTATTGTTGTTGATAGATTTTTGATGAAATTGCATCATTTTGAATAGTTTCATTCTTTTAAAAATTTCGGTTTGGCAACAATTTTTCATCGTATTTCTTATGTTACTGTTTTTAAGAGACTGAAAAGTTTAAGAAATTAAAAAGTTGTTTCTTTTTGCAACGGTAATTTGTTTAATTACTTTATTAGGATAATTAACATTTGTATCGAGGGATATTGCTTATTTCATTGTAATATTGTGGTTTAATTATATATAATTTTAATTATAAAAAAGTTTTGCATGATATTTTTTAATCTGTTTAAGTTCTTAATCTGTTTATACCATTTGAGTTCCTAAGATTTTGCAAAGGGAAGTTGATTAATTTATTTATTAGGATAATTAATATTTGTATTAAGGGATATTGCCTATTTCATTGTCTGCTTTTTATATGTAATGCAGTTTTAAATGAATTTTTTTTTCGTTGTTGTTTGTTTCTTTTTCGATAAAATTGTTCTGCAGAGTAAAATTCTGCGCAGTTTTCAAATTTAATGTTTGGTGTTCTCTTTAGGTATTTTTCCGGTACACTTAAAAGCCAGACGAAGGATGGCCGCACAGCGGCTAGTAACTCATAAAATAATGAAGATATAAACAAACTTATGGCATTTATTGATGGAATAACTTATATATTTTCCTTTTCGGGTTTGAATATCTTTCTCTTGTAAATATCGTCTGCGCGTGTCGTTAATTTCAGATAATTTCCTTTTCCAGTCTAACTATCTGTACTTTTCTAAATATCGTCTGCTTATTAATTGCATTTTTCTCTCTTTTCTCTCTTTCATCTTTCTGGCATTGTTAATCCCCATAATATGCGCATATGGGGATCTGAAAACCGTGAGGCACAAAGGGATTCCCCAAAGGTTAATGTATGGTGTGGACTAATGCACGACCGAGTCAATGGACAGAACAGACAGTTTTTTTACAGAACAGACAGTTTTTTTTACAGTAATTTTTACAGAAAAGACGGTCTCATCAGTCGTATACTTAGACATATTGGAAAATTTCGCATTTCCGCAACTAGAAGAGCTTCAGCCACATGTCTTTTTGCAACAAGATGGTGCACCACTTCATTGGAGTACCGTCGTTCGTACCGTCTTTTTCCGAAAATAAGACACTGTCTTACTTTCTTTTTTGGTCCAGAATACGCTCTAGGGCTTACTTTCAGCGGAGGGCAAAAATAAAAGTATATTTATATATTTTTATTTAATATTTATTTTACACAGAATACAGAAATTTAAATTTATTCAATTACAGTCATGTCATCTTCTTCTGGAACATCAACATAAATAAAATTCTGAATTATATTCTGATTTTTTTCCCAATCCATTTCCTGTTGAATCATTGGTCCGAATCTCTCATGTCTTGCGATATAGCTATCGTTAAATGAATACTTCTTGTCTAAGTAGCCTGTTCGTAGTGCATTGGAAACATCACTATCAGTCTCAACATTCTGTTTTCAATATATTCATTGATTTCCATCCGCAAATGATCCTTGAATGGCTTGTTTATTACAATGTCAAGTGTCTGGAGGTAACCAGTCATTCCTAGAAAGGGTAATATAAAGAAGTAAAATACAGAAACACAGCCTAACATGCTAACAAAACATCCTCAGAAGATATATCGTTATAGGCAAATTGCTTGCAAAATTTAAAAGATGTTCATATCCAAGAAATTGAAGATTTGAATGCAACAGCATGGCTTATAGAACTGCTGAACTGCCATATAGCTGCCCTCTAGATTATATGATGCAAGAAAGTTTATTGCATTGAAAGAGGATGTTCAAGGCAAGTCTTATTTAAAACACGTGTGTGCTAAGTTTTGGAACTTAAAAGTCATCTGAGAAATATCGCAAAATTGTTACCATGCAACATTCTAGGCTTTTCCTTCTTACCTAGTCAAATCAGTAATTTATTATGAAAAAAGAAGAAACAGGTTGAAGATTTATTAAACAAGGTGATTTGAGAATTTAGTTAAACATATTTATGCCAAATATTAAAAAAATTGTATCATTACATCACAGCCGTCAGATTTTAGTGCAGTTAGAATCTGTAATTTTATTTCTGGAAAGTTATTTATATTTCTAAAATGAGAAAGTACACGGTGTTTATAAAGTCCTGAACCCATTTTGATGTTTAATAACTCATAAAATAATAAAGATAGATTAAAATTAATAACATAAATGGTTAGATAGACTGAAAAAGTTTCATGACCCTTGTCAATGAACTTCCACGTGTGCCCCCTTCGTCGCACAGAGAATATCAAGTCGATATTCAATTTCACGCCAGGTACCGGCAAACATGTCGGCATCCACAGAGGCTATTTCAGTTGTAATTCTGGCTTCTAAGTCATCAATGTTTGACGCTCTCCTCTGTAAATGTTGTCCTTTACAAATCCCCAAAGGAAAAAATCCAGTGGCATTATATCAGGTGATCTGGGTGGCCAAGGAATCAGTGATGGTTAGGACTTGTTGGACTTAGGACATGTTGGAAAACTTCATATTTCCACAACTAGAAGAGCTTCAGCCACATGTCTTTTTGGAACAAGATGGTGCACCACCTCATTAGGGTACCATCGTTCATAGTTCTTCGAATGACCATTTTACAGGAAGATGGATTGGGCGAGGAGGTCCAATTTTTTGGCCACCCAGATCACCACCCCTGATATAACGCCGCTGGACTTTTTCCTTTGGGGATTTGTAAAGAGCAACGTTACAGGAGAAGAGTGTCGAACACTGATGACCTAAAAGCCAGAATTACAACCGCAATAGCCTTTGTGGATGCCGACATGGTTGCCGGTACCTGGCGTGAAATTGAATATCGACTTGGTATTCTCCGTGCGACGAAGGGGGCATACGTGAAAGTTCATTGACAAGGTTTATGAAACGTTTTCAGTCTATCTAACTATTTATGTTATTAATTTTAATCTATCTTTATTATTTTATGAGTTATTAAACATCAAAATGGATCTGAGATTTTATAAACATCCTGTATTTAAATCAAATTATAATTATCAGAAAGCATTTAAATATTAACTTAACTGACAGCATCAATTCGTAGATTAAAAATACATATATTGTATCATTTCTCAGTATTTTAATTTTATACCAATTAAATGATATTTTTTTAAAGTTTCAAAATAGACTTTTTTGCATTTGAATTAGTAGAATTTGTCGCTGAATCCAGCAAGTAACCAGAATAAGTTTTAATTAGGTTATGATTAACGTTAAATCGGTTTTTTAAATTCTTTATTTCTATACTGCCTTTTTTTTTAAGTCCTTTAGAGCGAATCACTAAAAAAATATTGATATTCTTCGCTTAGTTTTAATTGCAAATATTTGCTCATAAAATTTGCATATGGTAATTTCCTGTTTATGGTGTTCATGTCCATAGCAGTCGCAAGGCTGAAATTATCCTAATACTAGCATACGGACAGAATTATTTTTTTCTGTCTGAGCCTAGTTATGTTTTAAGAGATAAGTGCAGACAAAATGACAGCCATTCCAACTGGAAAAAGAGTCAACACAGCCTTGCG